>OY365789.1:11588420-11872877 GCA_959347405.1 Napeogenes sylphis
GTCTATGAAATGTGCCTCCCGTCGGTATGGAAGCCATGACAAATGACGGTGTTTCTAATTTGTCCGGTTTAGCTATCAGCAGTTAGATGATGGAATTTATACCTCGCGGTGATCTAAATAATTTATTTCCAGTGATAATTAATTGGATGCAACTGTTGCTGTATTTATTTAATTGGGCTGTTATTTTCTTGAGATACTTTATTATAGTGTACTTTGGTGCAAGGAATTTTGTAATTTTGGGAGTAAAAATATATTATAGCTATAGCCTATTAATGTGTATGACACAAACTTAATCTTATCGCGATCTTTATGCTAGGGTTGACAAAAAAAACTAATATTTATATTTGTTTTATTCTTAAAAACAACTCCCGCAATCAAGAAATAACTTCTGGGTCTTTTACAAACATAGAAATAACGGACACAAGAACACCCAGACTCTAAGCAACAATCTATGGATCACACAAACAACTGTTTCTAATGGGATCGAACCTATGACCTCTGACTCAACAAGCCCACTAACCACTAGACCAACAGACCGTCAATATAGTACTTTAAAAACTGACTCTACATTTTATCAATAGATCACCCTACTTAATTGAGAGTGACTGAATTTTGATTACCTACTTATTTTAACAGTATAATAAACAGTCCTATTAGTCCTGTATCCTTGTTTTGTTACAATTATCTACGGACCGCTTTCATTTGTACGCAAATAGACTTGGCTCATTAAAATAACGGTATGCCAGTATTTACTTTGTATAATCCATACAGTCATGAACACAAGTATATAAATATATTAATAAAATTTTTTAATGAATTTTAATTATATTTTGTGCCCTAAAACTTCATCACTTTGATTTTTATATTTGTTGTATTAAGTCAGGGGTTGTCGACATTTTTTGCTTAAAAAGCATTGTTTTTCATTTGCACGTAACTCTAACTTAATCTGCAGTTATACATATTTCTTTGTTCTTGATATTTTTAGTATAAAATCATATGTTGTAAACATTTTTTTTTATAAAATAGCAATATCTTCTTAATTTGCACATAAATTTAGAATCATAGCACTTAATCTTTAGTGCAAAAACCGGTTGAAAACCCCTGTAAAGGGTAATGTTAATGCTTAATCAGGATTTGAAGCTTCTTAGATTGTAATTTAAGATTTTATTTTATATTCAGGATATAAAATTGCACATAATAATAATATATATATTTATTATTATTATTTATTTAAAATATTTGTTTTCATAAAACACTTTCCGGATACTTACAATATCTTATTTTCTACATAAGTTATCATTGTTAAAAAAATATAGTCACATCGTTTTTATTATCAAATAGGTGACATAATTGGAATTTCTTCAATTATTATTATAACATCAAGTTCATACAAATCTTATTATATCTATAAAATCAAATGAAATAAATCGATAAAATCGCAAAACGAAATTTATACGTCATACCTTATTAACAAAATAATTTAACAAATTCCTCGTTTAAACCACCTAGGTCGATAATAAATAGTACCAACATAAGAGTAAAAAACATAAACAATTGCTACAAATTGGACACTAATCGAGAGCTCATTAGCTCGTGTGTATGTGTGTGTGTGTCAATCACGAAGAAACCCTAGCTCGTTACGACGCCATCATTATCTATAAAAAGTTTATATCGCAAAAGCTAATGTAATTTGGTCTTTATTACTTGCAGGTATGGTAATTTTTGTTTTAAACTTTCTTTACACATTATAGTTCTTATTTTATAGTGATAAAGTCTATTTTTAAAAATAATTCGATTTTCTCTAAAGTGTACGATATTTAACCCTTTGACCTGCGATTGCGTCGTGTAAAATTGCCTTAATAATTTCTTTACTGCTATTAATTTCACGTAAAAATGTAAAATGTTTTTACGAACATATTAATGTTAAATTGTGTTATTATGTTTCATTATTTTATTATTTTTGCTGTTTTTATGAATTTAAAAAATATATTTGATTTTAGATTTATTATTTTCATCTATAATCATACAATCTTTGTGCCGTCCCGATAATAATTTCCTCATTGCAAATATTCAAAAGGCTTTAAGCGGCTTTTACTCTAATTGTTGATAATACATAATATTTACGTTTCTTTTGAAAAAGTGCAAAACACACGTATGTATGTAAAGAAATAATTATTAAAACATACTCAGTAATTAATGATAAAATCAAAATAAAGTAACATTAAGCAAGAAGTAAACAAAAATTACATGTTAAGTTAAAACTTATTAACTTAACAGTTGCATAAGGCAGTGAGTATACTAGTTGGTTTTGTTTTAATTTTATTATTATTTTAACAAAGTAATTTTATATTTTTTTGATTCTAACATTTAATAATAGCCCTAAAATTGAAATTTAAATAAAAGCTATACAACTCACATTTTTTCAAATAAATTTCAATATTAGTGTAAACACAGCCTATACTCTCACCGTACAAGCTATCTTTAGATGGTTATCACGGATTTGAAGGTGTTACCCGTTAAGAAAATTATCGTAATAGGTATGTTACGCTGTTTACGGATTTTGATCGCCTCCAGCGTTTTAACACCGCCCTAACAGGGAACTCTTCACTTGATTATTACTATGCATATAGAACGTAAATTTTATCTAATTGCATGAACATTTACAGCTTTTACGAGCTTATAATTGTATTGAATGAAACAAGTTATTCCCTTATGGTTTTCGACCTATTGGTAATAGTGAAACATATGTACAAACAAGTATAATGTTCAAGATAATCTATATATGTATATATTATATGAGTGGTAGATACTGACTGTGGTCATTTAATTGTACAGGGTCCACGGAAAATCTCATCTAGTTGCTATTTAGTTTCCTATAGTAAACGAGAGAAGTGGCAATCCAAATACCAGCCCTGTTTCTTCTAGCACATATTCCTGGGCGATGGACCAGAGATCATCTTTGCAAGTCAAGGGAAGTGGTAGGAAGGTCTATTTGGACATATCAAAATAAGCCCCTCTATAAAGACACTCCCCATGGTAAAAAATAGAGCCACAAAAGTTCCAAGCGCATCCTAAACTGAAAAGAATAACACAAAAATGGTAGGCCGTGGGGATCGTTTATACCATAAAAAAAAAAGTCATACCATACAGTCTTGTTTTTATATGTGCTTATGTATATATTTATATATGTGTATGCATGTCTATTCGTAAATGTGTGTATATATGTAGTAGTATGTATTGTATGCTACGCTTTCTTTTTGTTTTATCTTTTTTTATTAACAAAACCCACACAACTAATCGGTTGCCTGGAAGAGATTGCTTTTTAGCGAAAAGGATGCCAAATTTGTACATTTTTGTTTTTTTTATGTTTTATCTGGGAATTCAATAAAGAGTATTTACTATTATTATTATTATTATACCTGGGAAGGCATTGACGGGTCTGCACTGCAACCCCACCGCCACATGTCCGAGAACACTCGCTCCAGGAGTCCCAAGCGCTCCACGCGAATGATGTGTCCATCTAAAAACATTAATTATATATTATATTAACATTATATGCACTAAAGTTTTAACTAATTCATTTACTTCATGTGCTTCAAACATTGTCACATTATAATAATAATAATAATATCAGGGCAAATTACATACATTGATCTAACCCCTAAGTAAGCAAATTATTTGCTTGTGTTAAGGGTGTTAGATAACGATACAAATACATAGAAATACACATATAAATACTGAGAATATATTTAATAAACAACCAAACCCAGAAACACAGACAACTATGCTCATCACATAAATGCCTGTCTCTGCCGGGAATCGAACCCGAGTCCTATTGCGCCGTGACACGTTAGGCGTCTGCGCTAACCACTCGATCAACGGGGCGGTAAATTATATACTATATAACAAAAATCGTCTAAATTATTGACTTACCTGAATTGTATCTGTCAGGTTAGCTGCTTTTGTGAACATCGTGAGTTGCATTATAACAACAACCCTGTAAAGATATATATATATGTTATATACATTATAACCTGCTCTAATGACAGACGTCTGGGGTCAAAATGTTTGTATGTTACATATAATTTTGCGAAGGCTATTAGGGCCAGCCGCAGGTCTAATGTCAAGCCGAATCGAAGTTGGTGGATGGATGTCAGTTTTCAGTATTCTATCTACTTTTATATCTATCCCTGACATAACTCTTACCCTTCTTATCCTAAAAAACATATAGGGATATTGTATCCAAGTCTGTGGGATTGACGTCACCATTCGGATAGCGTCTTTTTATGTCTGCCCCTTAGACAGTTTTACACTTTTAGCAAAGAACATTTAGGGATATTGTATTTTAAGCCAGAGTACACGGCTAGTTATTTGTGTATACATATATAATACATCGAAATTAAATAGAAATACATAAATCAATCCGTTTTGAATTAATTTCATGCCAAAAACCAGACGAAAGATTCACGTCTCAACAACATATTTAACACAAAGTGGAACAAGCTTGTAAACTCTCAATTTGTCACATAAAAGCAAATGATGAAACCCAATGCAACACATATTTATGACTTGCAAGTCATGCAAGTGACTTTGTGGTCTTACTTCTATTAGAGTGTTATATCTGTCCAAATTTGCTAAGATCCTGTGAGTTGATTGCAGACATAAATTATAAATTACCATCAACACTGGTGGCATACATATTATTTAAGACTTAGATGTTTAAGATTTGTTTGTGAATGCTGTATATGTTATGCTGTTGGTGTATCTTTAAAAAAAAAATACACTGTCTTACATCTTAGTTTTCTTTTTTATTAATGTGTTAGTTATTGCCCGCGACTTTTATATAAAAAAGCACTATACAATTATGTAATTGCATACATGTTCATTAAGAATTGTCTTGTCAGTACTTACACTAATTATATAGATTTTATATAGCTTATATATTTCACAAGAATCGCGATACTAAAACCACGCAAAAATAAATTTAATATTATTAAATTTATTTTTTGATTGGATTGGATTTGATTGGATTTTTGATTGGATTGATAATTTCAAGTTCCTAAGATTGGCGCATTGAAACAACATAGAAACATTTAAGTCTTATGGTTTTATATAAATAAATTGGTATGTAAATTTGTAATATCCAAAAAAATATATATTTGATGATAAAACACTAAGTAACTAATAATAATATTTAGCTAAGATAATGAGGCCTACTATTTATTAAAATAAAAAAAAAATACTCTCGCTTCCGATTTTCGTACCATGACATCCTAAAAGTAATATTGCGTTAATAATGTTTCGATAAGAAGTTTTGATGACGTTATCCTAAATCATTCGCTCTTTTATTCAAACATGATTAGCTGGAACCAAGTATATAATATTCTCTTCACATACATAGCCAAATAAAGCAACCACAGAAGATATAAAACTTAAAGCCTACAGAAAACGTGATACACTTTCAAATTATCTGCTCAGTGAAAATGGCCGCTGCTTTATCGTATCTACAAACAATTTGTCAGTCTAACTAAATGTACATACGATAATTTACTGCTCTCACGGAGATCGTAATGAGTCCTAACAACTGCCACGCTGATACTTGTAGGGATACCATGCTTATTTTAGATGAAGGAACTTAACAACGAAGAATAGTAAATACTATCATCTATCATAAATCTATTTGTCATAGCTCAGGATCAAATGTTACAAAGGCGAATGAAGGGTCAATACGTAGGGATTTTAAGCGCGGTGTGTGTGTGTGTGTGTGTGTGTGTGTGTGTGTGTGTGTGTTCGTGTGTGTGTTTATAAAAAGTAAATCATTAAAAACTGAAAATCACAAGACGGAGAGGTAGTTTCTGTAGCATTGGTATTATAGCTAACCGCTTAGACTATAAACTGAATATATATATATGTATATGTAATATATATGTAAAAAGCACTTCTGTTATTAAAAATCTAAAAGAAAATAATGTTTTGAAATACTCTATACATTTTTCTTTTATATTATTAAGACAATACAGGATACCCTACATTCCACGTTTAACATGTCTTTGAAGACTATTTCTTGGGAAATAGTCTTCATTAATTACTTAAATCATAGTTACCCTGTTCATATATTGTCTTAAGTCAAATAAGAGCTAAGTTACTGATCAGTCCGTGGGTGACGGACGATGGGAAGGTACAACTTTGTCTTTTCAATTTACTTGCTTTCTCTGTTTCTTCTTTTGGATAATCTCTTCATAGGGTTGGCTTCATCTTTATCTCAAACTATATTTATTATTAGCACGCTTTTATTCGCTTCGGATGTATATACTATTTATTTGAATTTTTCGCACATCTATCAAGAACGGATGATCATTATCCTATCCCATTATCCTTAGTCAGAATTTCCAGGATATGCAATTTGAAGTAATATTTTTCATTAAGATGCATATTCTATGCATGGAATAATTTTTTTTTGGGAATCCCAATTACATAATTAAATTAAATCATTTCAAAATACCTATATTCAATTGAATCAGATCAACCAATTTAAAGAAACAAAAAATCCCAAAACGTAACAAACAAAAATAAACTAAAACAACTGACAACCCTATTAACCTACGCAGTTCTGATTGCGCAATCTGTCAATGCCGTTGGATATTTAAGTTAGTAAGATACGTTTTGGACGAGCGTCGAATGCACCCGATAGATTAAACCAATCCAACGACTTTGTTGAACATCTAATGAACATCTTAAGTGCTTTATTAAGTGCCGATCGCCGTTATTTTTATGTGATTCGCCCTTGGTACTGTTTGATCACATTTAATTTTATCTTTATAGGCGTTTAAATTACTTCTTGATATTATGAGTTATCCTTCTTCCCACGTACATCATAGATCATTTTAAAACATATTTGTTTTAGATCCAATATGCATTATCTTATCTTACTTGTTTTGTATTTGGCAAAGGGAACTTTATCATCATAATATAATTTTATTTATTTATTTCATTTTTCTTAATTATCTTTAAAAATGCTATGTTAAAATTAATTTAAAATTTAAAGTGCTTTTACTTTTTTATGTATATATTTTATTTTATTTACATAAAACAATACCAAAAAAAAAATATTTTTTTTGGCAGTATATTTTTTAATCTATATTAATATTATAAAGCTGCAGAGTTTGTTTGTTTGAACGCACTAATCTCTGGAACTACTGGCCCGTATTGAAAAAATATTTTTGTGTTGAATAGTCCGTTTATTGAGGAAGGCTATAGGGTATATGTTATCTCGCTGTGACTTATAGAAGTCAAGCAGCAATGAAAAGTGGTGCAAAAAGGTAGGAAACACTAAAAACCACGCGGACGGAGTCGCGGGCGACCCGTACTCACTAAATATATATTATACTAAATGTATATAAAATACAAAACTTCTTTGATTTCTAATTAACATTAACAAAAAATATACTGATTTAAAAATATATAATACTACTTGATAAAAAAGGAAGTAATGTCTAATATAACAAAAATGTCTTGAAATAATCAAGGGGACTACCAACTTTACAAAAAAAAATAAAATGTAAAATCCCTAAACATGTCAGGTGTAATTGAATTTACTGCGCACGCTCATCTCGTAAGAGAAGCACACAATTTTACCTTTTTAATTCAAAAGCAATTAAACCACAGTTATCTAATTAAAATAATTATATCTACGAAAACTTTACAGATATAATAACTTAATAGTTAATGTTGAACTTTTAAGATTGATACATACAAACTTGTATCTTTATAAAATATTATTTCTTCGAAAACAAAAATCTAAATATATTACAAGTCAATGTATATGTTATTTATTAGTTACAATATACATACATTATTTATTTAATATATTTATAGCAAATATAAATAAATTACAATTAAAGGAACATTCAAATCATAAAAAGGAAATAAATTACGTGCTGGTACACGAGAATTTATCGTAACTTTATGCGTAAAAAAAAACGATATAATAATAAAAATATTCGTATCTATCAATTCCCACCACTAACTTTATACCGTTATCCGATTCACACGAATGAAGTACTCGTCCTTATTTTTATAATCCTATCTAAGCACGTGCTCTATGAATGGGAGTATAATTTCTGTTTACTTTTACACAACAAGGAGTCTCGTACAAAAAGTTTACAGTTTTGACGCGTAAAAATATTTGTCGAACGTAAACACGTAAGCGGCTACATTATTTGGTGAACAATGATTACACAAACAGACTTATATTGTCTATGAATAGAAAAACTTACAAAGTTAGTTTGATTGAATGAAATTGTTTTGATTGGTCTGAGTTTTTTCAAGTCGTTACTCTAGGTTATTTTTGTATGTTAAGTATTCAATCTTACAATCAATTTACTTTGTTAAAAAAAAGATATCGTTTGAAAAAAGAATTAAACGAATTTTAACCGATTCCAATAAAGCAAAAAAAAGTTATGAAGATATTATTTCAATGGTATGCCTCAAGTTTTTAAGATGTTTTAACACTTTTATTATTGTATCTAGAAAAGAACAAAATGTAGCGTAAAAGCTTCTGAAAATGTCATTACGTGGGCCCTCATGTCGTAAAATCACCGTAAGTAAAAATACACACGCCATTGCTCGTAAACAATGCTTTCACTTTCCTTTTAGAACGTTTATGAATACTTTAATATTTGAATAACATAATTCCTGAACCAAATACAAGAATGAATGAATGAATGAATGAATGCCTCAATGAATCAATGAATGTTACATCCAGCATTTCAACATCTCTACATATCACAAATAAAAAAAAATTAACTTACCAAAAAAAAGTTTTCTTCGCAACCAAATTCCGCCTTTCCATTTTCATTCACTTTAATGTTCCATTATTTATTTGTGCAACATTATTTATTTATGTCCATTATTATTTTGTACTTTTAAGCTATTACGTATTCACTAATCTGTCAAAAATAACGAGAATAATCATTCCTATAGTCATTCACTTCACGTCACTATTGATCAAAACAAAACGTCATCTCAACGAATTGCTCTATTTTTCACAGCAACTACAATCTGAAACAAATGTGATTTTATCAAACAAAATACAGTAATTTGCGTTTTAAAATTTAGATAAAACTTTCATTATTTTTTTTCTCTACAACAAATATGCCTATTATTATCAAATAATATAGTCGATTGTATTTTTATTTGTTTTTTTTTATTTTGTTTTTTTTTTTTTTTAATTTTATTGCAACAAACGTCATTTGAAATACTTCTTGAATTTTAAACACTAAGAACTCCTATGAAGAAACGCCTTATGAATTCTCTTGTAGTGAAAATCTGTAAATTATTTAATATTAATATTATTGTTAGTGTTTCATTTCTATTATCTCCATAGAAATTGAATGCCACTGCGATTTCTAGTTCCCGCTAGATATTTCATTGTGTACCCTTAAGTATGTTAGTACTTCCCTCGTAGCCATCATAAAGCCAAATTCTCTTGCCCTTTATTATAAGATAAATACCTATTACTAAATCTTACAAGACTCACCACTGTGTTGTGCATGTGTGTGTGCGTGTGTGTGTGTGTGTGTGTGTGTGTGTGTGTGTGTGTGTGTGTGTGTGTGTGTGTGTGTGTGTGTGTGCGAGTGCGTGTGCGTGTGCGTGTGTGTGTGCGTGTGTGTGTGCGTGTGCGTGTTTGTGTGTGTGTGCGTGCGTGTGTCACTGTGTTGTGTGTGTGTGAACTCAATATCTTATCTGAAACAACTGAGATTACACAAAGAATCTTATAATATTTTAAGGAATTATTTTCTATACACAGATGCGAGTGACTTTTCAGTTGTCTTTAAAAATAATAAGAAAATATAAAAATATTAAGAAAGTAGAACCGATGTGTTTAGTTTTTATCATTATTTTATTTGTAAAATACATAATATTATTTTTATTTTCAGATAAATTATAAGATAATAATAATAATTGAAATATTAGTATTTTTGTATTAACTTTTTAATTGTGTTTTAAGCTACAGTATTATTTTTATCTAATCGTGAACCAAAACCAAAATCAAATCTGACTAAATCACAAAATTTTTTCATGTACATAACATTAAAAATAATTTGATTCTGGATAATCACAATTTAAAAATTTTAAAAAATATATAAAAATTAAAAATAAAAATGCTATAATACATAATAAACAAACACACATATACAAAATAAAAACTTACCCCTATAAGAACATCACTAATTTAAAAAAAATATTATTTTCACATAACATATTTTTTCATAGGGTCACTGTATCATGTACCGTATAGTTATGGTGTTTCTACACGACTGGACTGGCTTCGGTCCTCTCCCATGCCTTCAGTGGATTATTGTACAAGTTAAGAAAATTCAAGACGATATAACAATAGCGTCTAAAACAACCTTAACTTAAGCTTTTGTTTGTTACGTATATTTGGTTTTTTGGTTTTTATTTGTTTATATATTTTTTTGTATAAAATATATTCATTTAATTAAAGTTCATTCAATGAGAACTTAATAATATTATGAAATTGCGGTACTCGATATTAAAAAAATATTTTTGCGTCCTTTTTTAAATTTTCTTATGTGGTATTTTTGAGTATTTAATAAATAAAAAAACCGAAAAGCTTTAAATATCCAGTAAACAAAAATTTATTATCGAAATATAAATTAACATTAATTTTAAATATGTAGAGACAATTAGTTATTTTTAACCAATAAAAAAATAATATAATGTTCATAACATATTGTAAACAAATTGGTATGCAATATATCTCCTAAGTTGGTAATCATTGGTAATCAATAAGTCTGAGAGACCGTAAAAATCGCATTCGTCATTCAATTGTTAAATAAAGTACATCACTAGCACTCATATTCGTAATTACATAATTTATCCACACGTAAATATCATTCTTAGTATAATTTAATACCAATATATCATATAATATACGTAATAAATAATTCTCCTACCCTTATCCTGATTTAGGATGAATATGTCAAATTCCTTTACATTCATTCATCATATGTCATTTGACTTTCTTGTTTGTCATATAATTCTCCCCCCTCCCCTCCCGTCACGCTGTAATAGCCAACGGGGCTAACAGTATAGACAAGCAAACAAAAAAAATAAAAAAAATTAAAAAAACAATCATATAATTTTTCATACACTCCATTCATATTATCTTCTCTCATAACCACATTCATTCATACAATTATCGTTACACATTTTTCAAAACCATGTTTATTCAATTTGCAATTAAAATATTCAATACAAACATTCATATTTCACAACAAAAACTAGATCAAAATTAACGACTTCCGTTAAAAAACTTTATAAATTCATTTAGACCGTAAATTCCCCAAATCGTATTTTAATAAGCCTTACTTTCTCCATCACTATAGGTGGTCTAACACTTCTTTTATTGCTTGATAAAGTTTTATAGTTCAATTTGTTCCATTAAGTTTAAACTGTAAAAATATATAATTTTGCTTATTTTTACAGTTTAAACTTAATTTACTTTACTTACTTATAGTATAGGTTATCTTTTTTTTAAGTATAAGCTGACAATCCTATTATTCTGAATCTTGAACATTAATTTATACTGTTTATAATGAAGTGTATTATTATGTGGCATTAAAGAATTATTATTATTGTTGTTAATAATATTAGTACTTGTATTGTAGTCCACATTATAGTAAAAAAATATATAATAATATTTAGAGAGAGTTTTATACAAGTAGAACAAGGCGGCCTTATCGCTAAGTAGCGGTTTCTTTCAGAAAGTTTACTTTTAACACCAGTGAGATATATTACAAACAAAAATCTTTCTAAGCTTAGTAGAAACATATTTTAAAAGCACCCATTAATAAAATTAAGCGCAACTAATGAATTCATTTAAATACATATAATTAGAGAGAAAGCTGTCCTTGAAAGTCCTTCGTTTGTTTATTTTTCTTAATTAAAAGCCAACTCATCACACTTACATGATACGAACGACTGTCGAGTACTTTTATTAGAATTAACATTACAATATTGAGAAATGGTTGAAAATGTATTTAAACACGTATAGCCATGTTAGGGTTACTTAATTTTTTTATGAATAAATATAGAATGAAAAATAAACTAATACGGACAGGGATTCGAATCCCGGAAAACCAGAGGTCATTTTCATTCTACATTTATTAAAAAAAAAAAATATTTAGAAACTTTATTAAACATGTAGATACATACTTAAATATTAGTAACTAAAAACTCTTTCACTCCTTGTATATTTTGATATTAATGCTATTGCCACTAAAAACAACAAGAAACAATAGAAAATGGATCACCAAATAATAGGGTCAAAGGTAAGTGCCCTACAGAGGCTTGCTAATCATCATAATAGGACCCTAAATGGAACCCATGTTCCTAATTCCATGTCTGTTTAAACTTTAAATGAACACTTATAAAGCTATCATCAAAGTTGTCGCGAAAGCTTAAAAATTTCAGGAGTATATTTCAGTATTTTATTTAAATTTGGAATGATTTCTATTGGTCAATTTTATTCCATGAGTGAATGAATGAGGATTACTTTTTTTGCTTAGGTAATACAAACAGTCTTGATACTAGTCTACTTTATTAATTAATATTTTTTTAAATAATATTTATTTATCAATAGCATAATATTTAAAAACTTTCTAAAGCCTAACATTTACTACGCTAGAAACCACATATCATTCGCAAGTGGTTAAAGCTAGTGACGGACTCGTGGTTTAGGTAAAAATAAAACCACAGGCAGCTCAACTCGTGGCAATTTTGTCATAAGTGTCGAGTTGCACTTTCTACCTCGGTAGTTCATAAGTTCTTTGCTAATTAGTATGGACGCTGAGTTATTTTCAATATGTAGGGTTATGATGTAATAAATTTAATATCCAGTGGTAAAAAAAAACTGTACGTAAAAAAAAGGTTTTGTATACCTGTATGACACTGACATTTAAATTGATAAAATTATTTTTATAATGAGATTTTATTTCAAATCCAAAAAATGGTTGCATGAGAAGGAAATGTCAACATTTTTTGTAATATTCTGTATCATGTTTTACTTAAAGTTATAACTTATCCAAAACTAATTTCCTAAGTGTGCAAAGAGTGCGGTTTAAACTAATGATGAAAACACACTGTTTCTTCATTAGTGTTTCTGTTAATGAGTTTTGTTTTATTATATCTTTTAGAGAGTAAAGTTATTCTATTTTTATTTGTTTTATTACATTATTTTGTCACAGTTTAAAAATATTTATTAACTAGTCATTTGACGCACCATGTACTTTTTAAAATTTTAGTTTGTAGAGATATATATGCAGCTTTAAAATTAAACAATAATCTGTATTTTTTAATACTATCTGTATGTTCACTGATTACATCAAAACTACTAACTCTTAGATGTCCCAAAATGTACAACTATACGCGATAATTATAGTACACGTTGAATCTCAGTAGATTTTAATATAATACATTCTACCTGAATGTACTTGTACATTATCCCATAATTGATGAGTTTTCTTAAGTTCAAATTGACTAAACTTGCTAATAAAAATTAACACAACTTTAACACACCAAAAAACATCTAAGATTTTGGTGAAAAAAAACTCTTTCACCTAACTAATCATGTGGGTAAAGCCGCGGTTATAACATAAACAAAGTGCTCATATATTAAGCTTTTACATATGCATTAGTACATGTAATTACTTATTTTATTTATGAACAAATATGACGGGTACAAGTGTAAGTAAGTTAAGAACTTTATGTATAGAAATGAACTGAGTTAACAGAAATAGCATTAAATATGGAACGAATATAAAAAAAAAAATAAAGAATTTTTGTATGAAAATCTTAAAGTAATTACATATTTTTTGTTATCTAACAATACTTTATATCCCAATATGTAAGACCTAAAAATTCGTGATACATTACAATAGAAGTATAAAAATATATATATTAATATCAATTTCAGATTATAATAATATAATATATATAAATCTAATTGTATACCTATAAGTAGTTTTAATTTCTGTTTTTATTTTTATATTGTTTTTTTTTTTAACTGTCTGTGCCTGTTTTATTTTAATTGACTGTATTTTCAAGTTTGTGGTGTGCAATAAAGTATATTATTATTAATATTATAATAAGGTTTCCATCCTATCCTTTCTCATTACCGCTAACAAGATACTTATAACGCTGATTACTATAAAATAGCTGATATTATCAAAGAACGACTTTTCCATGGAGAGTTCATTTATTACTAGCGCCTCCTACAGGACAAAATTGCAAAATATAACGCTAAAGATATTAGCAACCTGTTTCTGGTTATTACAATATACTGGATTAATGGTCAAGAAACTTATTAATATAATATTACTGTCATAGAGTTAAAATAACTAATTTTTATGTTATATATGAGTAAAATTCAGAAATTGCGTTTGAGTGACAAGCCCGCCTTTTTGTGCCACCATATTGTTTTTCTTTTTTGTTTTGTCATATTTATTATATTGTGTTTGTTAAATATTTTTGGCGCACTATATTATGAATACGTTACTTTTGAAAATAAAATTACATTAAAAATAGAAATATAAGCTACACTCTGGCTTATTTATTTTAGCCGAATGTCAAATTGACTAGAATATACGTATATATTTCGGTCGGTATTCGGTTTCGACTTTTAAAACTACAGCCATATATCTGATATCAATAAACATGTCAAACGAATGTTCATAATTTGTAGAAATACAAACCACTCTACAAATAAGACCAATCATAGACGTTTAAAAATAAAACTATTTAAAATATAAATCCGTCAATCATGAAGCGAATACTTCAATTATCAAAAATTTTCGCCTTGAGGACAATTCAAGGCTAGAACATGATAATTGAAGCAAATGTTAAATAGATAGATGTCTGCTTGATAGTTGAGAGGTCAAGTGTCGACGATCGGACATATTGAACATAATGATATAACTGCGGACACCCGTGATTTCAGAGGGTCAATGACACACACATTGCCAATAGAACGCTGTTAATATACGTAATCTTTATATGTATAAAATCGGCTTCTGAAAGATAAAAGCCGATTTTATTTGAATAGCATTTTTACTTTTTCCAAATTAACAGAATAAAATAAACAAATATACTAATCTTTATAAAATAGGCTGTAAGATAAAAGCCGATTTTATTTAAATAGCATTTTTACTTTTTATTCCAAATAAGTTGAATGAAATAAACAAATATATTAAACATTATATGTATAAAATCGGCTGTAAGATAGAAGCCGGTTTTATTTACATGGAATATTAAATTTTAATTCCAAATCGCTCAATGGAACACACAATTTCAATTGTCAATTGTCATACTTACGAAATTGTTAACATTTTTGTAAATAAATACATGTGTATAAAATTCTGCTTCAGTAATTACAAAAAAATATGTATTATAAATATCTCAGGGAGTAGTAGTGTGTCCTATTTTAAATTAATTTATATATTTTTAAGACTTAAGGTTGTTGTAAGGTTTCACTTAAGAATAAATAAAGTAAAGAATAAGACATAAATTGTTTTAAGTGCGGCTTAAATAAATTATTTGAATCTAATCGGTAGAGCGTGTTCGTGTCCTATTATGGAAGGTGATATAGTATCAAATAATAACAATTACCGAATCGTAATTTACGATAAATTGGACAGGATGGGATTTAAGAGGATTTTAATAGTTTAAGTGTAGTTTTGTTATTTAACTTACTTACAATTTAATACTTGTTTAGATATTATTTATGTGACAATTTGTATATGATTTTCTTATCATTTTTATTTGAAAATATTTATATACATGCATAGCCATGTTCTGCTTATTAAATATTAAATAAATAAAGAATGAAAAATAGACCGATATGGCAGAGATTCGAACCTGCTACCTATGGGAAACCGTCCCGTCGCTCCACGAATTGAGCTATCGAATCGTAAGCGATGCAAAGGATTCGAATCTCTTTATCGGTTTTATTTCTCATGCAATATTTATTAAAAATGTGACGAACTTTCAATATATAGATTTTCGTATAAATTCCTAGAATTTCTAAAGTAATTCCCATCAATTTTCATCTGCTTGATATAATTTACCACCAAACTACAGTCACACAATTTTATTATCTATTCCATTGTAATAGAAATGAATTTAGCGTGATAACACATTGTAGTCAAAATATTTACTAAGCAAGATCACTAATGTCGTAAGTAATGAAGACATCTTTTAACTTATCTTTTTTCCAAATAACTCTGTTGTGTTGAAACGCAATTATCTAATTTATTGACCTTAGCTTTTAAAGTTTTCTTTGACTTAATTCTTTAGAAGTTTGAACTACATCATTGCTAAATGTCTAAACCAGGAGCATATTATTCTATATTTAAGGTTTTATAAATTAAAAAAAAATATCTTGACGTGGATAAGAATTTGCGACCTCTAAAAATCGTTCCGTCACTTTGACAATTGAGATACCGCATCGCTATCCTTCTCGGTGGTTTTATAAATAATCGTCTTCTATACAAACAACTATTTTTCGTGTCGACAACTATTTTTGAAGTCTATTTAATATTAATGTTTAGATTTTTTTTAAACTTGGATAAAACATAGTTAAAAACAATTAGTAGTTTTAATTTTGTTTATTAATTTTTTTGTCTATTTTAGGATGATAAGGAATAGACAACTTTTAAGAAAATATTGACTAAAATAACAAACAGGTTATTATTATTATATTATTATAATTATTGTTAATTACTTACAAATATGACATAGTTCTGGATTAACGAAAATAAACTTTACCTTAGAAATTCACTTATATCATATTATTCAACCGCCCCGTTGGTCGAGTGGTTAGCGCCTAACGTGTCACGGCGCAATGGGGCTCGGGTTCGATTCCCGGCAGAGGCAGGCATTTATGTGATGAGCATAGATGTCTGTGTTTCTGGGTTTGGTCGTTTATTAAATATATTCTCAGTATTTATATGTGTATTTCTATGTATTTGTATCGTTGTCTAACACCCTTAACACAAGCAAATGATTTGCTTACTTAGGGGTTAGATCAATGTGTGTAATTTGTCCTGATATTATTATATGATATTATTATACATATTATACATATTATACAAGTACCTACTTGTGAGAAATCAATATACATTAACAATTATTTATTAATAAAACAGTAAAATTAATATCAACTTGTTCAAATGAAAAAGCAGTCATACAGCTGTTAGAAGTAATTGAAACAGAGTATAAAACATTCGCTTGCTTGCTTTCAAAGATTTTATCTGCTTTAGTCTTTGCCGGTGGCCGATTGACATTGAACGAGAGATAATTATCGGCTATCTGTCGATAGCTTGCCCTACTGTTTGATGTAATGCTAATATCTTTAGATCAAATACTATTTTATACACATAAGATAGAGTTTTAATACTTTAAGCTTTTTATTAACATAAAAGAGGATAATTTAAAATATATACATTCAATTTTTTATCTATGAATTTAAATAATTATAATATATACAAGATTAAATATTTTACGACTAAGTAATTTGTTACTTAGTTTAATATATTTTAATCAGAGTACGCTAATGAAGTTTATCACCAAAATACAAATTGAAGATTTGATACGTAATGAATGGAATAAGGTAAGGAATGGTATATATATTGTTATATAATAAATAACATTCTCAATATAAACCAAAACTATATTTTTTACATTTTTAGATCTTAATGAAATTGTGTAGTTTTGTCAAAAAAATATCTCATTCATTATAATTAAAAATCAACACACCATCCATTTTCTTTAACTATTAAAATTCTTAAATGTCAATTATTTACATATTTATATGTTAATTTACAGCGTGATCAAGATTATCTGGTTAATCTATTTTGTTTCTATGAATTACATAGAGTAGTTACACACAAAATTATATACTGATATTGTTTTAAGAAATAGGTAACAGATAGTATTAAACCCAGTGGTGGGAAAAGACCCTTTTCATAATAAATAACAGTAATAATACTGCTCTACAAGGAATAAAAAAAAACTCTTAGCCATACACCAAATTTAGGGCATATTTTTATATATGACATATTTACATAGTGCTAACATATCTCCTATATACCTAATAGTAAATATATCTAATATAGTGGAAACTAATTTCTTTAAACAAGTAATACTGTCTACAACATATAACAGGCGTAATGAGATGAGTAAAAACAACTCTATATCAATCAATGAAAGCATCAAATGAATGATCGTAACTTTAATAGGATTGTGATCTATCCTTACTCGATTAACCCGAGATCAGGCGCCGGATCATGGGTCAAACATACACGGTATAAACACATACACAGATCACAAACACATACAGGTCACAAACACATGCACAGATGACAAACACATATACAGATCACAAATACATACAGGTCACAAACACATACAGAGATCTCAAATATACAAAGGTCACAATGTAAAACGTCTATCAAAAAGGTTGTAATTGATTCTGTCAATTGCTGCTTAATATAAATTTATAACAAAGGAAAGCTTTTTATTTCAATATTAACCCTATAAGTAAATTATCTAGAACATCAAGATACCAGAATTATGATACTGTTACTTCGGAGTTAGATAAAATACATTATATTTTATTATGAATTTTTTAATGGAGTAGATTATTATGTGTAAACGAGGTTTATTATTTAGTAGTTGTTTATTTAGTTACCCAATTTTAAATGATCTATCTGAGAACGGGTAACTACGAAATTGTATTCAAAGGGCTTCAATTAAATTATAATATCCCTATAGTAATATTCTTATATTACTCTAAGTATAGACATAAAAACTACTGAATTCTATTCAAAATACAGAAATATGATTTGCAAGTGAAAAACTTGAATCAATTATGTTGTGGATTTTGTATTTGCACAAGAGACATTAACCTATTCCTATAGCTAAGTCTAGATTAGGTCAAAGAACGTACATGTATTCGTAAATTTCAACTTCCTATCTCTGTATGTTTATCAAAATGTGATGGAAAAAGTACAAATTTAATACAAAAATATCAGCATAAACTAAACTTGTTGGCTTTTTTTTTCATGCAGTTACGAGAGTTTTGGTCACAATTTATACAGATTTCAATCATTTTACTAAAGTTTTCCTCTCGTTAGTTGAATAACAAACCAAATGGAAAATAAATTAAATAATAAAAACAAGACCGTAAAAGTAGTAACACAGAAAAACATTTTTAAAACATGGTCGCAATTTCATTTACAATTTTACTTCAAAACCACGAACCTACTGATAAATTGAATTTCAATTTTAATTGGACAAAATACAATACAATGTTATAGTAGCTTTTTTAACGAAATTACGTTAAAAATAAAACTTTTATATTAATTGTAAAATAACCAATACTAAGTGCATCAAATTGCATTTTTATTTTTTCAAAATAATTCAAAAGACGGGAAATTATTCAAAATATTTTTTAATGTAAACAAAAGGACCTTATCATCAAAATTCGAATATATGTATAGGTTCATTGCACTCTTTAAACGTCACTTTAGTTTTACTGATCCAAGGAGGTTCATGGAAAAGAAAAAAAACTCCTTGAAGACTGTGGAATCCATAAATATGTATTAAAAATAAATAATTGCTACAGAATAATAGTTTTATTATTGTAGTCAACTCTCTAAAGTGAACATATGTATTCAATCCTAACCATAATCCATATTCACAAATGGCTGACTTTCCACAAAGATGGCGGCTTTAGCTAAATAACTTTCCGACAATATGGTTTTCATCAAAATTTATGATGCAAACATTTTGTTTCATAAACCTATATGATTTATGAGATTGAACTGAATCGTTCTGACAAAAATTTGGCAATGTGTACAAATTTACATTTTAAGAATTTTTATAAATATGTATATAAGTATATAATGAATACTACGAATAGTATTTATGTATATGTTTATTATAATAACAACAATTGTAGGCATGTGGAACATGTTTGTATATATCAAAGCAAATTAATAAAAATTAATAAAAGCAAGATACGTAACTTAACCCCATGTCGCGATGCCATTAGCGAAGCGGTGTCGGGTTCGCTTCCTGACTTTACCACATTAGCTTAGGGATTAGTTCGCCATGAATATGTTCCATTTGTGTATTATTTTTATTGTATTTATAATATTTCCATCCAAAAGAAAGCTTTAAATGGAATATAAATCGAATGTCCTCTCCAATTGCGATATAAAATACAATTAACATCTTATGAATTTAACCAAATTGTTTTGTTAGTAAGTTGGTCTATGTCTGTAAAACTATGGAGCATTGTTTTATGTTTACAAATTTAAAAAATATTTAACTCAATCCTTTCTATACATTTCTCTGTTCATCAACAATTTATCGCTTCTAATATGAACTTAGAAATCAAGTGTAAATTACTTTATAATTTCAGAGACATCTTGCTTATAAAATGCCGGGCTTAAGACATTTATAGAATGTTCTGGAACGCAAACTTATTGTCTGAAATTGTTTTCATAATAAAATCAGTTTTGGTTAACATTGGATAAATATCACGCTTAAATTCATCGAGGTTAATTCAGTAGCACTTTATAAGCGTGGTGTACCATGTAGCTGCAACATTGTAACACTGGGCAAGGCTATCCAAGCATCTATGCCATGGCAATGCAAATATCACTCGTAAAGACATGATACAAATCTTTATGAGGACATGAATGACATGTCTTTGTACTTATCTTTAGCGATCATTTTGTTACGCCACTTACATACCAAATCATGATTTATGCTTTACTACAATTTAAAAAGTAAAGGCTGGACTTCCAGAGGTTTTCAAGCGTAGGATTTTGGCGAACTTGTCATTTTATATTGAATAACAATTTAAGTACGATTTAGAAACCATGTTGAACTTTTCTTGACAAATATATATAACAATTTATATCAATTGAGACTGTTTTCCTTAAAATACTATTTTAATTTATGTCACCTTCTATTTGGCAATAAAAAAATCAATTTAAAAACCATTGATAACCAAAACTTATCCTAAATGGTGATGGTATGTTTTAATCTCCCCGCTATGCTAATGCTTCCGCCATCCCGGCACCATCACCATGTGGCTGAATAACCTGTTATCGTACACGTGGTACACAAACATTGAGTACCGACAGCATAAAATATAGCAGCCTAAAAATAGATTTGTGTATACAATTAGCAAATTTGTTGTAAGCAAAGTGGAGTGTAATTTATTGTGTGATGATTCTAGTACGATTTAAACTATTTAATAAATAGTTTTTCCGATAATTGTGATGAGATTACTAAAATGTTTAGTAGATTTTGTTTTTTTATTTATAGTATTAAAATATATTGCATGTAATTTAAAATAGATAGCCTGAAATAAATACGATATGTTGAAAACAAACAGATAATGTACGGTCAGCATGTTACAGTATGTTTGATACACTCTGATAAGCCATTATAATAATGTTATTGATATTATAATATTATTGTTAAAAAATGTTTCGGCTATCCTTGATTAAAGAAATATCTTCCAGCGGAAATAAAGCTTTGTAACTGATCTTAATTTGCTAGAATTTGCTAGAATATATTTCCAAAAATTTCATCTACTATCTGTCCTAATTCCCTAACCCTTCATGGAAAGAACTCCAATAGTGGTTTGTGATACGCGGACAAACAATCTTACTTAATTTTATATCATCTACATCATACATACATTTTACCTCGTAAATTTTTTATTATATATTATGATGTTCTACATGTTTCAGTAACATATAGGTAGTTGTGATTCGTACCCTAATTGTTCTACTGTTTTTATTTAAAAAAATAATAATTTTGCTATGTTTCTTTATAAAGCAGATATTATGATGAAATAAATCTAGTTATAATACCTACTTTAAAATGTTGTCTACCTATAATGTTTGTATTGTAACATATAAATTATAAAAATATATATGATACTTCAAAATTGTTGATTTTATTGGATTCAATGAAGATTTTATTTTACCAACTATCAAACTTTAATAACTTAAAAAATATATATATATAAAAATCTTGATTTTGTATTGTTTGTATATTGAGGTAAAATAATTATTAGAAACTTACTTACTCTAAAAACTCACTTTCAAAAACAACACACTTAAATACAAAAATAAAAGTACCAGGCTGTCATAATTACTAAGGAGATGTCAAGTTCAATTATGGAAATGCTTTTCTCTGACAGTGAAGTGTAATGCGCCTGCGCCGAACGTGAACTGACGCTTTCCGTTAAAAGGGCTTGGTATCCAGGTTATTAAAACTATTGGAAAGTAAAAATATTGTAAATGTTCTAATTATTATGATGACTAAGCGCGTACTGGTTCTAGTTAGCTGTTATTTGTTTCAATGAATCAATATCTGTGGGTAATATTTGAATAAAGTATAGGTGATATTTATAAATACACTTTAATGATATACAAGTAATAATTATCAAACTAATGTTACTTTGGAAATATTTCGAATACAAAGATCTATTTTCTATATTAGAATAAAGAACATGTTGAAAATTCGAAATTCAAAAAATGATATTCCGAAATATGTGTCATTTATTGTATACTTTTTTTTATGCACCACCTTCCAGTTTCATTATAAAATAGCAGACTGACAACCGGATATGCTAGGATTAATAAAATTATCAAATGCATTCCACGGTTTATTTTGCACTATCAATCTGTGGCCTGCAATCAATATAAGTTATGTAAGTAGTATGATTTATGGCGGCAATTTACGGCCGATGACAGATGATTTTCTCGTCAAGAGTGTTCCCTAGGGAGCCTGCCCCGTGGTTATTCATTCGCTACGGAGGAAGATTGACCGTCAGACATGGACTTAGAAATTTATATATAACTACTGTTATTTAATGAGAACTTGGTTAATTATATTATGCTAGAATATTGACAATCTTATTAATATTAAACTAAGGATAGAAAGGTAATTATTTAAATAGATTGATTGTAACAAATTTAGAATTTTAATTATGGACGCTATTATTTTTTAAATTATAATTTTATATAATGAACATTTCATTAGATATGACTCGAACCTAGGATGCTCCACTAGGACGTTCAAGTACTGCCTTTGTTGGTTAATTATTAAAATGTAAATTCATAGATCATTTCTTTAACATTTAAGATTTAAATAAAATGGCGAAACAAATGGATTGATATATTAAAATAATGTTGATTTTATAAATATATATTCACGCATTGGATACGTACTGAAGTCTGCTTGCCTATTTAAACATTTAAATCTGTGATTATCCTCACTTAGAAACAACATGTGGTTCCCGAGAAATAATTAGGTCTCTGATGGAAGCAAAATTATTTCGAGACCTAAGAAAAATAAGAAACATCGAGAATACTTAAACCTATATAATTATAATATTTAAAAAACACCCGTTTTAAAAATATCAAAATATAAAAAAAAAAAAGCTTTTGTAAAATGAAGAATGATGGAATTAATGGAAAATGAACAGGCTGTTCATAAGTTATTGTTTTTTCAGAGATAAATCATAAATGGATATTTATTGTTTCATCTAAAAGATTCTAAAAATCAATTTGAGCACCTGAATTAAAAAATATTTACGATTTTGAAACGATCTTTAATATCAAGACCACACAAAGAGTCCTAGCCCACCCGGGAACGAACCTGTAATCTTACCTTTCTTATTAAGGTATTAACTACTGAACAAACGCGATCTTAATAGCAGAGTGAGACCAATAGTAAATAACATCAGTAGCAAGCTGTATTTAACATGGTACTAAATAAAAAACACATTTAGTATAGTATATTAGTATTAAATCAGTAACAATTTAGTAACATTATTATAATTTTAATTATATGTAAAAACAAATTAATTGCTCTCTCATGTCATAACACCTCGTAAAATAAATAAATGTTTAAGATAATCTAAAACGAAGTCTAAATAACCACAAGACAGACTTGAAGTATCGGTGTAATTAACATAGCAATATTTTTATTAACACGTTATAGCGTAACAGTAAAAATTAATACGAGTTCTGATACACAGACTGTCAGCGCGTGTATCGATGCGCCTGCGCATGCTCCAGTATCTATAAATCTAGCGATAATAATCGAACGCAAGCGGTGCTGCGTCGATTTATAATTATGATTATGGGAATCATTCAGACGTTCGCTAGCGTAATTTCACTTAAACAAGAACTTAAATATTCTTTATATATTCACATTTTCATATTATTTCATATAGCGCATTTATATTCTTTTGATATATATCTTTATATCACATGGTCGAGAAATTTTATACATTTATTTTACTTGTATAAAAGAAAACCTAATCATTTACTCTTCTTTTACTTTGCTTATAGTTCTTGAACTTTTTCTTTTTTTAAAACTAAGCCCCAAGTGACGATAGATACGTTCATGATATCATAAATCAGAATCAATAATCGACCATAATCGATACACGATGCCCATACTGACAATCGATTTATAATAATCGATTCACGGGATACTCTTATGAAATAATGCGATAGTTATCTAGAAAAAGGCATTACAATATTATTTAATAACCAACTAGGGTATATCAATTATGTTTCGGTTTTATTGTATTAAGAGTCGTGGTTCTCAACCATTTAATTAAAATCACAATTAAAATACAATATTATTAAATTAAAAAACAAACAAAATGTATTTATAATTAATAATAATAATGACAAATAAATCAAGCTCAAATAAACTTTTCTCTGTTGCAAATTACTTTAAGAGCTATTTATAGCTTTGACAATAAAGAAATCATATATAAAAATACTTTAAAATTGTGTTACGATACTACGCCGGCATTGTATAAGTAAATGATCACAATTAAGTCCCAAACCCCATTTATAAACCCAACTAAGAGATTTACCGAAATCTTGTTATCAAGTGTTAAGGTGACAAATGGGTATGTAGCCCCAAGAACAGGTAATTAATTAACTCCCTTATTAATATCGACCCTCTTTGACGGCACCTTTTTAGTTGGTACCCAGTTATTATAATTATAGGCTTGGTTCTAATAACCTGTATTGGAATTTGTATTAAATATCTCAGCATCCAAATCAAACGTATTATTTAATGATAATCCCCTATCTATTTATTCGGTTAGAATAAATCATTTTAATAATTATGACCAAAAGGTTAATAGGCAAAAAAAAATGTACCTACATGCTTTAACGTAGTACCTTAGTGATCCTCTTCCTCAAGACTTAGTTTTCCAACATACAGTGACATCTATTGTCTAGTAGCGTCTTAATATAAATAACTTTAATTATCAATAGATGTCGTTAAATACAATATGCTGTCTGTTTAGTGCCACATTCAACAAATGATAATAACGATATTTAATGATTTAAAAAATAACAAACCTTTTAAAAAGGATTGAACCAGGTTTGATCACGGTTAGATTTATTGGAAAGCCTAGTTCATCGATATAGTTACTAGCTATGTTTGGCCGAAATAAAAGCATTCGTCTTTAAGATATTTTGAGCTTTTAATGGAGCTGATGAAGGTTCTTATGCAATATTTTATTATTAAATACCTAAACCAGTGAAATTGAATGTATTTGTAAGTTAATTTAGCCCAATATAAAAACCAGTAACATCACTTTAAAAAGCAAAAAAAAAAACCCTTGATACAAAAATACCTCTTAAAAAGATAAAAATAATATTATGACCTACGTACTAATTGACGTCGTTATTTTGGGGGACCGCAATATAAAGGAAGAAATCAAAATGCAAGTAAGTTACCACGGGAAATAACGTAATAACAATTACAAATCGTATAGTCTAAGTCCTCATTCATTAACTCCGAAAAGTTAATTTACTTCAAAATTAGCTGGCTAAAAATTAAATTAAAAATTTAAAAAACCCCCGATACAAAAAGACCTCTAAAAAGAGTAAAAATAATATTTTTATGTACTTATTGAACTCGTTGCGTCGGGAGGCCGTTGTACGTATTCTTATTTCTTTATTTGACTTGTTAACTTACTTGCATTTTAATTTCTTCCTTTATTAAACGGTCCCCCGACGCAACGAGTTCAATAAGTACATAAAAATATTATTTTTACTCTTTTTAGAGGTCTTTTTGTATCGGGGGTTTTTTAAATTTTTATTTTTTATTTTTTTTCTGCTTTTTAAACTTATGTTACTAATTTCTGAATTGTACTAAATGAACCTAAAAAAAAAAAATCAATTAAGTAGGAAAGATTTGTGTTTCTTTGAATTGAATAGGCTCCGATACTACGGGTCCGATTTTTAAAAAAATCTTTTAGCATTAGAATCCTATATTATGATGTACAAAGGTTATATTTATTAAGAGAAATATATATTATATTTAATAAAATAAGGATCCACGTGAAAGTTTCGACAATGTAATAAATTATAAATGTATTAAGTAACATGATTCAAGACTTTTTCATATGGGTAGGTAGGTAGGTTTCATATATACAAATATTAATAAATATAAACATTTAGAATTAAAATGATTTTCAATCACTAGTAACACTATGATGAAGGGATTTTTATTATCACTAGCTGTTGCCCTTGATTCTTTATGACTACGATCATCCTACTACTATTATAAAGGCGAAAGTTTGTAAGTATGGATGTATGGATGTTTGTTACTCTTTCACGTAAAAACTACTGAATGGATTTGAATGAAACTTTACCACAATATAGCTTATACATCAGAATAACACATAGGCTATAGCTTATACATCAGAATAACACATAGGCTACAATTTTTGAGGTTTTTAATGTAAGGTCGTAAAAAAAACACTGACTGAATCCTACAAGATAGATCAAAACAATTTACTACAGTATTGTACAACTTAAAAAGGTCCACAAAAAAGTCCGTGATGGTATATGTTTATCTCTTAGGAATAACCCACAATAACCATTTTTTATCCTTTACTTTGTACGAGAAATAATGGCCTATTTACAAAGCGATTTTAAGCAATACAGTATTAATCCTTATCCAATTAAGTATCTTAAATACATTGTGCATTTAATAAAGATCACGTGTTTCCAAAACGAAGAATCTGCATGTTTATGCTGAAGGAAAAAGATCGTTAAATGTAGTTTATAGGAGCATACTGCAGTAGCTACCTATAGGCCTATGATTAGGGCTCTGCAGTGCTTAGTTACCGTATTTCTTACTTATTACTAGACTAGACGGGACGAACCTGAAGTCCACGCGAACGAAGTCGCGGGCAAAAACTAGTAAGCCATATAAATATATTTTTACAGTCTCCGTGGACGCAGTCACGGGCAACAGCCATCCCTAATAAAGTACTTTACCTCAGTACGTAAGTGTTAAAACCTTTTGGCCTTCATCCTTTTGGCGACACCGCTAGGAACAGCTAATTATTGCATAAGAACCTCTTCCTCGCATGAATAAAACGTCAATATCTTGAAGACGACTATTTTTATTTCAATCAAACATAGATAAGAAACATCTCGACAAGCATAGCTTTCGAATAAACAAAACTGCATTCAAATCCGTTCACGCGTTTGGTCGCAAACAGCTAATTATTGGATAAGAACCTCTCCCCCGCACGAATAAAACGCCAATATCTTGAAGACGACTATTTTTATTTCAATCAAACATAGATAAGAACCATCTCGACGAGCATAGCTTTCGAATAAACAAAACTGCATTCAAATCCGTTCACGCGTTTGGCCGCAAACAGCTAATTATTGGATAAGAACCTCTCCCCCGCACGAATAAAACGCCAATATCTTGAAGACGACTATTTTTATTTCAATCAAACATAGATAAGAACCATCTCGACGAGCATAGCTTTCGAATAAACAAAACTGCATTCAAATCCGTTCACGCGTTTGGCCGCAAACAGCTAATTATTGGATAAGAACCTCTCCCCCGCACGAATAAAACGCCAATATCTTGAAGACGACTATTTCTATTTCAATAAAACATAGATAAGAAACATCTCGACAAGCATAGCTTTCGAATAAACAAAACCGCATTCAAATCCGTCCACGCGTTTGGTCGCAAACAGCTAATTACTGCATAAGAACCTCTCCCCCGCACGAATAAAACGTCAATATCTTGAAGACGATTATTTCTATTTTAATCAAACATAGATCAGAAACATCTCGACGAGCATAGCTTTCGATTGAACAAAACCGCATTCAAATCCGTCCACGTGTTTGGCCGCAAACAGCTAATTATTGCATAAGAACCTCTCCCCCACACGAATAAAACGTCATTATCTTGGAGACAACTATTACTATTTCAATCAAACATGGATAAGAACCATCTCGACGAGCATAGCTTTCGATTAAAAAAAACCGCATTCAAATCCGTCCACGCTTTTGGCCGGAAATTTGCCACAGACAGATACACAGATACACAAATCGACAGGTCAAACTTATAACACCCCTCTTTTTAGTCGGGGGTTAAAAATAGAGACCATTGACAACGTATGTGCAACGATCCCGCGATGCATCGACTTCAATAAGTACATAATAATATGTATTATTTTTACCATTTAGACCTTTTTATATCGATGGTTCTTTAATTTTTTTTTTATTTATTTCTGATTGTATTTTTTTTTTCTTTCATTTTTATAGGTAGCTGCAAGAGATCCTTTGGCGAGATAATTTATCCTGTAAATACCTAGGATGTTTAAAGTGCTTATCGTAAAGTTTTTGGTACATAGATCAATAAATTATAAGATTTATAGGGACTTTTATTATTTCTTTCTCTTCACCTTACCTATTCAAAACATGTTCTATAAATATATATATTTATATACATTTATATATATATATATATATATATATATATATATATATATATATATATATATATATATATATATATATATATATATATATATTATATATATATATATATTTTAAAAATGTATAGCATGATATAAATTGATTAATAAAAAATACATCACGATATCTGGTAATTTTGAACATGCATTTAAATTCGATTTACACGTATTATATGTTGACAGTAAACATATCAACGCATTTGTTATCTCGAACTATTCAGAAAAAGTTTAAATGTAGGTCAATTGACTATTTTCGCAAAAACGTGTATTTACGCTCCATGAAATAAATAGTATTTCTGTTCCAATTTTAAGATAACTTTAATCAGCCTCATGTTGAATAAACATTACACAAGATCCTAATCTCAAAGCTGTCAATCCAATTACGATAGCTGAACTGAAAATCGAATTCCCTCTTCTTATCAAAGATGACTACATCTTATGACTTTCTTATTATGTTTTAAACCGTAGATAGATTTAGGTGACCGGGTGTTTTATTTTAGTGGTATATAGAATAGTTCAAGTTCATCTATTAATTAGAAATGGATAAACCAAGTACTAGTCGCCAGTCTATCGAGAAAGTGGAAGTGTACGAAGTCCGCGAACACGTTCCATATCAAGCAGAAGTGATGAGAGCCCCTGTGGCATATGATGAAGAAAGTGGTGCAACTTATCACAGCAACACTTGGAGCTCGGCTTGGACAGCAATCTGCCAGCTGATCAACCTTCTTCATCACATGCAAATTGCCATTGTGGTGTTCTGCTTGTGGCGCTTTGCATTGACTTCACAGCCGAATGGGTCGATCACAAATTTACAACTTCATATTGTTTTCGCGGGAACTGGAGTACGTATAATTTTCAAGCTATAGATAAAATAGATTTGAGGTCTAAATAGCATTTTTTTCAAGCATCAGTTTAACAAACTTGGTAGAGATTCTCTCACATACGTTTTTTTGGACTGGTTTAGGTTATTAGTTGAGCCAACATTTTGGATACATAAATTTTCATGTAGGATAAATTTCTTGTTAGAACAAACTTTTGCAACAAACGTTGGAAAAAATAACTGTATTTCCGTTATATAATTTTTGCGGAAAATCTATCATGTGAAATTTTGTGAAATGAAAGAGGTTCTAACTTTTTTTCGAATATCATCTACCTGTTCTGATCCTAACATATCTATTCCTTTTAATCTCATCTAGCATATGTCATTTAAAAACAGCTTTGCCACTTTATACATTATTTTGCCATCCAACCATCCATCTCTTCTTCAGTCGCCATCATCATCTCATCTCGTCTATAAACAACCACATTCAAACTATACTTTAATAATGATAATTACTTTATTTCAGTACCAATTGTTCCTAGTGGAGTCTGTGCTAACGCTTCATAGGCATAACTCCTGGTCATTCCAGCTTCGTCAGGACAGTAAGAGAATTATCCACGGATGTCTCCAACTTGTTGGTTCCCTTTTTGTGATCGCGGGAACCTTCCTCGCATTATCAGAAGTGAATATGGTGGTCAATTCAGCTCATGGAATATGTGGTAATATATTATTTATTATTCTTATCAAGATAATTGTCAAGTGTTAGCAAAGAATTTCGATAGACAAGATAAGTGTAGTATGAGAGATCAAATTTTAGAAGATAAATATAGTGTTTGAAAATTTACAATGGGTCAGATAAATGAAGATGTCATCCTCAAAGCAAATAACTTTAATCAACTAACAAATACCTACCTACAGATGATAAATATATTTTAATTTATTTTATTTTCAGGAGTCATCGCGCTAGCATTCACGCTTATAAGTTTTGTATCAGGTATCATAGCGTTATTTTCCTCAAAAATACGATTGCTTCTCAAGAGTGGGCCGGTCAAAATCTTCCACATATCAGTTGGTATTTTCGCTATAGCCATGGGTCTTATTACGATGGTTATGGGTTTCAATATGGACTACTTCAGCGCTACTCAAGGAGGACTCTCGACAGCACTGATGGTTTTTGTTTGTATTATACTGTTTTACGTTCTGATACAACCGGTGCTTGATTTAATATCAACAACAAGAAATACTATGTGACTAGTTAAAATACCCGGTTCTTCTGATGGGGATAGCAATGCCTAAAAACAATAGTTCTTTAATGCTTACTTTAAAATACTTAGTGGAAAGATCAATAAACTACATGCAGTATAATTCCCCAAAAAGAAATAAGAATAAGATTAAGTATTTAAGCCTCTAATTTATTTTTTTATTCTTATTAAGTAATATTATGTACGTTTAAAAACACTGGGAAAATAGTAAGAGCAAAACGGTTGGAATATTAAAAACAAAATTTTAATACGTAATTTTAGGTCATTACGTATTTAAAGTTTACAATTTGGGTTTGCAGTATTGAGATAAAATTCCTAAATATTGATGAGCAAGGAAAAAACTGATTTCCTTATTTACAAAAGCACATTTCACATAACATCTAAAGTAAAAAAATATTAACACCACAACAAAAGTAAATCAGTTTCGAACAGGAATTATTAGGACAAAACATTGTTTGAGCTTTTATTGTTATTGTAATAATAATATTAAGTAGGTAAGTGGCCTAATATGGGATAAAAGTGGTTACGAATAAAGTAAAGTTATTAAGTTAATTGTCGTTTTATTTTTCCAAACTGTTTGATATTTTTAATATTTATATATATTAATACCTAAATATACTACTTAATGACGATTGAGTGTATTAGTAGGTATTTCATACGGATAAAAACAAGATTTTTTAACGGAATTGCCGACAATCATTTCCATAAATGCTTATAATATCTTTAAAATTAACCTAAAACTTTGAATCATATTACATAACTAAGAAATACAGACAAACAATATAATTTGTTCTTTAACAACAAGTATAAGGAATAATAATAAATACATTAAATGATAATGAAAGGGCAATTTCTATGAGTGGTATAAGTGATCTAAACTTCTAGATATATCACATATTTTCGGATTTAATATCATATAGATATAATGTATTCTTAATAGATCTTTTATTTCGAACCACCAAATTATATGTTTGAGTAGGAAATATGGTATGGATTTCGAATATAAAACAAAGTATTTGTATTGCAATTTAAAATATTGTCGCTAAATAAAAGAGTTATATTATATATTTTCAATATAAATTACTTAGGGACAAGTATCCGAAATTACGATGATATTGAAAAGTATACTGTCATGCTCCTCAGCTGCTGTCATTTATATTTTATGTCATAATCCGGCAAAGCGAAGCTTGATTTTGATATCTTACTAAAAGTGTTAATAAAACAAAGTGTATAAGTTATTCTTATTATTATCTTTAAATAAATATGGTGAGTAGCATTAAACTCCATTAATTAATTTATTAATCAAGATAACTGAAGCCCATTAGGTTAGTTACTTCTTGCTTTGTCATTCTAAATGAAAACTTAAAAAACAAATTTATTTTCTTCAGGCTCGTCGTTATGATACCAGAACAACTATTTTTTCGCCGGAAGGTGGGTATACCAATAATATTTTAAATATTTAAATAGAGATTTTAGATAAAGTAGCAATATTTGGTATGTAATATTGAAGCTCTTGATTTATTCTTGCCTTTTGCAATTACAGGGCGATTGTACCAAGTTGAGTATGCCATGGAAGCCATCAGCCATGCTGGCACATCACTTGGTATCTTAGCCACAGATGGAATCTTACTGGCTGCAGAAAGAAGAAACACAAATAAACTTCTAGATGAAGTATTCTTCTCTGAGAAAATTTATAAGTTAAATGATGACATGGTTTGTTCAGTGGCTGGTATCACTTCAGATGCAAATGTGCTAACTAATGAATTGCGCTTAATAGCCCAGAGGTATCTCTTGCAATATGGGGAATCTATTCCCTGTGAGCAATTGGTTTCATGGCTCTGTGATGTGAAACAAGCCTATACACAGTATGGAGGTAAATTATTGTTATTAGCATTCACAGAAGTTTTAATGAATATTTTAAAATGCTTGTTTATTAAGTTATAATTATTAGCAAATAAATTATTGAAATTTAATTAAATATTTTGTTTAAAAGTTAATTATCCCAATTTATTTCCAGGTAAAAGACCGTTTGGTGTATCAATCTTGTATATGGGTTGGGATAAGCACTATGGTTACCAGCTGTACCAGTCTGACCCCAGCGGCAACTATGGTGGATGGAAGGCAACATGCATTGGAAATAACAGTGCTGTAAGTCATATACAAAATATGTAAACTGTTTTACACCAATGACTCTTTAGAATGATACTCACAGCTATTATCTGGATACATTATTCAAACAGATAGGGTCTTTTGTGTTTTTTAACCCCGTCTCAAAAAGATCAAAAGCCTGGTGATTGGTCGAAATAGAAACAGTTGTCTCCAAGATATTGAGGTTTTATTGATTTGTGTGAAAGATTCTTATGCAATATTGATAAAAATAATTTAACAAGTGAAAATTTGTGAGTTCGTAGTAAAAAGCAGGAAAGAAGATAAATTTAAAATTCAAAAAACCCCCCATACAAAAATACTATAATAGAGGTATTTTTGTATGGACGGTATTTATATTTTTAATTTAATTTTTATACTTTGCAACACACTTTTGTGTCTAATTATAATGTGTACAAGGTGTAAAACAAATCTTGTGACTTTCTTATCATAACTTTAATGTGGTATAACAAATTTGTGTTAATATTCAATGAAATTCTGCTCACCATATAACCATTAGTTTTTATGCATAATTCAAATAAAAATTATAAAAACTAATCCATACAAATAATAAAATTGTCACTGATCCATTTCTGTACATAGAAAATATTAAAAAAAACATAGGGGGCCTTTATAAGGGCCTTTAATACAATAGTTTTTCAGTTTGTCTGTATGTCTGTATCTTTGTGCACACTAATCTCAGAAACGGCTTAACCAATTTGGATGCGGTTTTCAGGAATATATTACCACAGTCTTCACTTAACATTTAGTATTTATTTTATCTAAAATGGTTAAGAAATAAAAAAGTTACGTCAATTTATGTCAATCACGTAATAGGTACCATGCAAATCATATTCTATACATGTAATAAATCTGTTTAGGAGTAGTCTTTGTACATTGAAAATATAAAAAAATATATACCAGGATGTAAAGTTTTATTTTTAAAACTATCTAGGTTAATGCTTGACTACAGTCCACCTGTAGGTAAGGGGAATGTAGTCTTAGGTGGTAAGGCGCATTAAAACGTGATAACTGTCAGAATCCATTTTCAGCATTTTTAAAATCTTTGTCTGTTTATATGTTTGCCTTTTAGTTGTGCAAACAACACAAAAAAAAATATTTTCAAAAAATCATACAGTAGCTATAAGATCAAGTGAACCCAAAACAATGTTTTTTAATTTTGTCTGTTTGTCTGTAAGTTTGTGCACGCAAACTCTTGTAATCTCAGAAACGGATTAATCGATTTGGATGCAATTTTCGGCAATATATAGTCATGGGATTCACTTTATATATTGTTTTTTTTTTAACAATCGGCTTACAAATAAAGAAGTTAATAATCTCTTATTGTTGTACCACTGCTGCTTATCAGTTTGAAGGTTTATAGTTTTTACATACATTAGTTAGTACTAAGGGAACTTTTTATTAAAATCTAAATTGCCGCGTACGAAGTCGCAGGGACAGCTATTTCATAATAATATCTGGAATTGTTTCTTAACACATTAACCATGTTGTACTTAAAATATTGTTTTATGAATATTATCAAACCTCTACAGTCCAGTTTTGATATTGATTTGATCCAGTTAAAATTAATATATTATGTAGTATTGTTACAAGTGCGGCTAACACTCTGTATGGGCTGTTGCCATAGAGAGGGCTAGTATGTTTAAGGGGCCATGGTCAAAGTGTTGAAGTTAAAATTATTTAATTTCTTGTTAACTGTCCACTACACGGATATTTTGAGATTGGTCATAATTTTTTTTTAATTCTAATAAATATAAATCACAGTATAGAATAACAATTTCAATGAAAACACATTGTATTTGACTAGCCTTCTAAATAGGGTAACTAGGGTCGAAAATCTAGAGCCTTTTATCTAAGGATTTAGATTGATTACAATATGTATGTACAATGTATATACAATGTATCCTTTCACCCTTAGAAACATATTTTTCTTTGTTTTTGGTAATCTTTATCAAATAAATAAATATCATCAATTTTCTGTAGGCTGCTGTTTCAAGTCTTAAACAAGAATACAAGGAGAATGAAACAACTTTGGCTGAAGCTCAAGCTTTAGCTATCAAGGTTCTCAGCAAGACTCTGGATATGACCAAACTCACTCCGGAAAAAGGTAAATTAAATACTGTTTTCCATTGATACATTGTAATTACTATAGATGATGTAATTCTATATTGAACGCTATACTTAAAATCAGACCACTCCCAATATCTAAATATGAAATATAGATAATAAATTATAATACATATGATAATGTAATTTCCAAAATTAATGTAAAATACACTTGCTTGAAAATGTCTATAAATTTTAACAACAATTTAGAGCTTATATAAATTTTAAATAAATATAGAATGAAAAATAGACCGATATGGTAGCCCAATTGGTAGAGCGATGGGACTGTTTCCCAGAGGTTGGAAATCCCTGCATTTATTGGTTTATTAAATTATTTAGTGTACTTTTTGAATATATGAAGTTTACATAATAATATTTAATTGATTTAATAATAAACTATTTACAGTTGAAATGGCAACACTCACTCGCAAGGACAATAAAACAATTATAAGAATCCTCACAAGTGCTGAAGTCGAGAAACTCATTGCTGACTTTGAAAAGAGTGAAGCTGACGCTGAAGCTGCCAAGAAACAGCAACCCAAGTCCTAATTTTGTACTGATCTATTGTTATTTGCACATTAAAAATTTTACATCTTATTCCGTATTTTTAAACCAATTTTCCTTTTGTCTTACTTTAATTTGATACCAAAAAGTTTTTACATGCACTTGGAAAAACCTATATGCTGTAGATTTGGTCATGATGATTTAGATTTTAAAACAAAAAAAAAAGGTAATTTATACCCAGCTCTATAGATGTCGGTGGAAGCTTGCGGCCAGTTTCAATATATATTAAAACAGTATCTGCTTTCAAACCAAAAAGCGTATCTATCCTCAGCTGAGATGCTACTGTACAAGGATCTGAACTCAAGAGTTCTAAAGAGAAATTACAATCATTTCTCCAGACTCTTCAAATGTCAAATCTTTGCGAGCTAAGTCCAATGTCGCAAACTCCTTATTCCTATGTCAAAGGTTCAAGTATTTCTATTTTTTTGGCTACACGACACGGTAAAGAATTAAAAGACAAAACTAAGATTTATGTTATACTAGAAGCCAAAGAAATCTTATAAATCATATTCTGAATAAAGCTAAATAATATAAAGCAATTTAGCTTCAAATCAACTTTTATTTGAAGCATATCAAGTATTTATTTTGTTATTGCTAAACTACAATTAGTATTAAGTATAACCAACATTTATTTTGAACCTTCAGAATTTTTTGTTAAACCACAAAACAACATTTTTAACCCAAAAAACAACATATTTATTCATCTAGCCAGTAGCAACATGTAACGTACGTGTGAAATGGTAAACCGAATAGTTGGGCCGAATATTCGGTTCGGTAATGTTTAAACCGAATAGTATTCGGTTATTCGGTGAAATCACAATTCGGCACATCGTAGCAGTCAAACGAGTTTGAGTGAAATTTTATTGCGGTTTTTTTATCGTAGGTGTTTTCCAGTGCGATGGTTCTTAGCTATTTTTGGTCGAAATAGAAGCAGTTGTCTCCAAGATATTGAGCTTAGTTTATTGGTGCTGGTGAAAGGTTTTATGCAATATTAAAAAAAACCTAAAGAAGTAAGAATTAGTGTGTCCGTAGGTTCATTCGTTCAGTAAATACAATAAAAAAACCATTAACATAACTTTAAAAAGAAGATAAAATTAATTAATTAAAACTTTTTACAAATATCCCGATACAAAAGCACCTCTAAATAGAATATTGAAGTCGTTAGGTCGGAGACCGCTAAGTAAAAATACAAAACAATATGAAAGTAAATTACCAACGCAAGTAACAAAATAACGATATCAAATCGTGTAGTCTGTCCTCATTAATTAGTCCCGAAAACTTAGTGAAATAGACACCATGTGCAACGGTCCCCAGAATCAAGAGCAGTCTATCAAAGAGCAGGTTAAAAAAATCGAGAAACGTTTAATATATAATTAAGTATATTTGGAATTGCGTCTTAAGCGGTTTTGACTATTACTCAATAGATACTTAATAAGTGGTAAAATAAAACGGTATTTTGTCAGACAGAGAAAAGATCTCTTAAAATTTATAAGGAGAAATTCCTATAGTTTTAATTAAGATTTTATTGACGTATTGACTATAGATTTTTTTAAGTACCTTTGAATATAAAAAAATGCGTAAATTATTTAAATTGACGACGTATCAAAATTTGTTTAATTTAGAATAGAATGATTTTATGGTATTTTAATATTGTATAATTTTCCTATATAGGCTGAAAAGTGCATATAGATATGTCATATGTATATTTTAATTCTATGGAAAAGTGTTCTTTTTAAAAAGCTGTCACATTAAACAGATTGTAAAAAGCAATATATTTTTTTTAAATTCTGGTTATGACTTATGAGTATGACTGACGTGAGTGGTAAGACGTCAGAGTACAGATGTCAATACGACATGAAACACTATAAAATGTTAAGTTGGCGTACTTATTAAAAACAATTTAAAAGACATTCCCTTTTAACTATACATTAAAGAGGTAAAATCTAAATTGAGAAAAATGGCAGTGGAAAAAGCAATTATTAATAATGTTACTCTTCCCAAAAAATCGAGATTAGAAATGAATATTCGCCAACTTTTAAACAAATGTGAATTAATAGCCAAACAAGAACCGATAGATAGTAACTGCAGGCTGAAACACTATGTCGAATCCTTAAACGACATGATAACTGAAATTAAAACAAGCTCCGAGTAAGTACAAAAAGTTCGGCGTATTGATTTCGTTTTCACTTTTATTAAAAATTATTTTTTGTAGTAAGCCAACGAAAGATCTCTTAGCTGAATACTCCAAGAGGGCAGCTTTTTTAAAAGGTTTAATTCAAACAGCTTCACTTAACAGCCCCATAGAGAAGGTACAACATTCATATATTTATTTACTTTGTATTATATGTTTATCATTTGAATCATCAATCCAATACCATTTAGTTCATGTATTCCAGTTAGAAGCAGTTCAACAACTTTCTCATGGAACAGCTACAATATCAGCAGATGGCTCTGCACAAGAGATACATCAAAAAACTATTGCCAAGTATGGAGTTGAACTCAGATCTGAGCTGTTTGGACTTGGTAAGAAATAAATGTATAATATATTGCAAGATTACTTTATTTCACCAACAAAATAACTTACCTATTACAGAAGATGATAATGACACTCTTAGAAAGCGTAACATAATTAAAGCAGAAAATTTTACCAGCAACAGTACTAGTCAAGAAGATATTGACTCTCTCCTCAAATACCACCAGAACATGCAGGAGAAGGTGGCGGAAAATATGGTCATGCTCACTAAGAGTTTAAAAGAGCAATCCCAAATAGCCAGCACTATTATTAAAGGGGATACGGAGGTAAATATATTTTTTGATAGCTAATTCCTTACTAAAAAGTTACTTGGTTCGGTATATCAATATTATTTAAAATGAATAATGTTATAGTCATACCCAACCTAAATATATTTCAGGCATTGAAAAAATCATCAGACTTAACAGACAGAAATTTGTCATCGCTGAAGGTGGAGTCGGATCGCTTGCAAGAACATAGTCGCAGTGCTTGGAAGTGCTGGCTTTGGATCATGCTGGCTGTTGTTATGGTCATATTTATAAGTATGTTTATACAGACTGAACATTATACAGTGATCAATTTAAGTGAAATGATTTAATGAATTTTTGTGTGATGAGGAATGATGACAAGGAATAATTGAGTGAATGAACTATCTTATGCTTGATAGGGATAACTGTTAAATCAGTCTATATAAAATGTTTATTGCTTTTACTAAAAAAAATACCTGCTGTGGAAAACATACAGAAATATACAATATTTTCTAAAAAATGTTGAAGGATCTGTGTACTTTTTTAACTGAGGTGGACTTGTTTTGTCATAAATCAATTTCTCATTTATTTAAAATCAGAGATTAAACCTTCATCCGCATTAAATCTTTGATGGTTTTTATTTCAGATATGGTGTTGTTCATGAAGGTCATGAAGAAACGAAAATATTAAGTATTTTAAATACCATTTATTTAAGGTAAGTTATCCTTATTACATGTTATATATATTGTATGTGGTATTTATTTTTATGATATAAGAAATAATAGATAAATAAAGTTATTAATGTATTCAATTGTTTTTCTGTTATTCAAATCAACTACTTTCACTGATAACATGTCAAGCATGTACTTAGATTGAAAAATGCATAATATAGACCTAATATATACTAATTATAAATAAGACAAAAGTATTTTTAATATAAATGGAGAAATAAGCTCTAGTGACCTAATAAATTCAATAACTGTCTGAATTACCATTTTTTTATCTGGTCTGTCAAGTTGATGCATCATCTAAAACTACTGGGTCAATGGAAACCTATTTTTCACTTTGGAGGTTTAGACTATCGCAAGGCTATATCGAGGCTCTGTTCCAGAATATACACTAGTATACTTCCCATACTCCCCTCGCCATTTGTAAGGCTACCCACTAAAAAACCACCGGTTGCTCTCATCGCCTTTCTGGGACGCCGCCCCGGCGCGGCGGTACCCCTCAAATGAGGGTGCCCCAAGCAATACTGCCCTCGCCTCCTTCAGTCCTAATGATTACGTTTATAGCATCTCAACCCCACCAACCCTCCGGTTATAAAGGTTATACACAGCAGGTCTGACCTCCGAAGTCGTCCGACAAGATTACGCACTATAAGATTAGTAAGCTTGCAAGGCTATCGGTCATAGACAAGTCCAATCGCGACCACTATCTTTTCTCCATGAAAGGATTCGAAGCTGCAGGCACGATCACTTCCCGTGTGATTTCTCACACTAGCAATACACTTGCTGAGAACGTCAGAGAGTCTAACTACCAGTTTCTAGGTGGCGCCGGAGCTGTGAGGCACGCTCTCTTCCCGACAGGCAGTCAGGCCGCAAGCCGACAATACGATACAGTCGGTCGGGTGACCAGATAGACACTAGCATGTCCATCTAATCTCTAAGCACTAACGGACCTCTGCTCAGAGGATGTTCCAAGCCCCGAAGTGAAAGATCGCATCAGCCCTTTGCCTTAGATTGCTCACTTGCGTCGGGCATATTGCACCTGCGTCGGCCATATTGCACTTGCGTCGGCCATATTGTGTTATCTTTTACTGTATTCTCAGGTCGACTGGTATAGAATGCTCTTAGCATTAAGTCTGCCTTTTGTATTTATTTGGCTCAATAAAGATTTAATAATAATAATGTTGTACTTTCGTCGGCCATATTGCACTTGCATTCTTATTTAAATACAAGGAGTAGAAATTGATAAACTTTTTCCATTGCAATGCTATATAAGCTGTATTAGATTTCGTTAATGAGTAAAGTTGATCGACATTGTTGAGCATTATTTTCGAGAATTGTCTAGAAACTTCTAGACTCGGAATAAGTATTCTAGAAAATTCTAGTCAATGTAGTATTTCATTTCGTGTAGTTGTGATTGGTGTCGCGGTGTTTTGTTATGACAATTATAAATCTTAAGTTTTTTTTCTGATTTTCACTTTTGTATTTTGTAATTTTCATTTTTTGGCATTTTGTATTTTATTAAACTATCTACCTGATAATGGTTTGCAAAAGCTACTTAAATAATAATAAAGAATAAAATAAACATCTTTATTATAGTGTATATTTATATTTCTCTACTAGCATTATTTAAGAATCTACAAACCTAAGAATATGATTACATCCAGTATTGGTCCTTATGTTTGTATATAGAAAGCATATTATATGTTATTTGATATATAATGTCATAAAATTACAATAATACAGTAATTATTTGTAAGTAGATTAAAAAATAAAAATTGCTTGACGGATGTCACACATTTATAGATATCTGACAGATGTGTAAATGTTTTATAGATAAAAAATAAAACTATATGACGAAAGAAGAATAAGAACATGAGTTCTTATAGGTCCCAAAAATAGCCTTGATGGCCAGTATAATGTAATTTCACCAGTAACAATGATCATAATATTGTAAAATGATATATATATATTAATAGTATTAGATGTGCTGTTAGTAGTCCATCAGATTTAAAAGTGTAAGTTAGCTAAGTTTGAACTAACTCTACGTATAGTTGTGTGCGTGATTTTATTGGCCCTATGAGTATCTATAACAACCAAAATCAAAATACAATTCTTTGTAATGAATTAAAAATATATACATATATCACATACAGGGTTATTTTTAATTAATTGTTCACCTCTTAAAGACAACCTCTCTATATCAATCCCAACAACATTTGTTATACGACTTTTTACAAATCATGATAGACAACACACAGTAAAGAAAAAAAATCCTCCCTTTTTTACTTATTACTCTGTATTTTGTAAAAAGTACTTAAAGGTCAACGCCCCCGCTCCATACATCCGCTTAAGAATGTATGGGAAACTTAAATTTTAAAAACTATTAGTTTTAAAAAGTCGTAAAACAAATGTTGTTCGGGTTGATATAGATGCGGCCTGCAAGAGGTGGCCAATTAATTACAAATAACCCTGTATAAATATAATTAATACCAACCGACTCAAACACAATAAATCAAATTATATTTATGAGGCCCTGGATCTATTATCCCTAAAGTAATAACAACTAAACTAACTAACTTCCTTCTAGACTAAAAAACGTGTTTGCACGAAATATAATAAAGTAACAACAATGTAACAAATGAAGAAAGTCCTTATCTTTGAGACAAATTTCAGATTCTTATCTCGGTTTGTGGCTAATTTCAACTCAATATTAAACAATATATTTTAATAGGAAACTTTTATAGTTAATAAATAGCAAGTTACTTTTAATAAGATGTTATTGTCTAAATCTACTTCCTACGTCCTTTAAAACGTGAAATATCTTGCTTAATTTCTACAAAATCTAAATACATATGTATAAGAAATATACCTTTACTGAAAACTATAACAGAATTATATAAATCATTGAGCATATTCTTTAAAACCATTCTTCATTTTTAATAGGTGGCGACCCCAAAACTAGATTAAGTAAAAAGATAGTGTTATTTCACAAAAGATTTTAAAAATTAAATTAACTTAATATGGCTAAACACTTTTTTAAATTAATACTGAATGAAAAATAAACCGATACAAACCGGTATTCGAAACCGAGACTTCTGGGAAACCGTCCCGTCCAACTACCAATTGAGCTACCGAATCGATACTCGCTGCGATTAACTTTTATATAGAAGTATACATTAAAATGAAGGCATTATGTACTGTAATATATTCTCGTCGTCACCCAGATTGTTTTTAATATCCATTTTTAATTAGAACACTCAAAGGTACAGAATAAATATAATAGAAACAACAATTCAACCACTCATTTATAACACCGATAAAACCGCTATTTCGTTATATTTACGTATTTTATAATTTTTAGTCTAAAGAAAGTCTAAATGCGAATTACATCCGCACAAGCATTAACTATCAAGCCTCTGCGCAAGCGCATACAATGTTTCCTATTTCTTGTTATAAACGTCGGTTAGTTCAAATTTCCATATTTTGTTAGGTCCAATTTCAGTCACGTAAAGATGAGAGCCATTTCTTGTTACTGCTAGAGAGTGTGGATTTGTAAATCCCTGAAAAAAACATTATTTATATATATTGTCTCTAAATACCAGGTAAAAAGAAAATATCAAAACATAACTGAATGTTTTATTGAGAATAATTTCTCAACAGATAGTTTTAACTTTGAAAAAAAAAACAATATTTTTATCTTACTTTTCATAAATAAAATAAAAATAAAAGCTTACAGTGCTTGGTTCCCAAGTGTCCAAAATATTTCCATATACAGCATTGACTGTAAAACCTCGAACAGCGATGTTTTGGGAGGTCGGTCCATTGACAGCGTAAATCATATCACCATGGGACGCCACGGCAAAAACGCGTCCTAAGCTAGGGTCCGCTATGACCATCGCCGCCTCGAACATATTGACATAACTCTTCAATCCTGCTTTTGGGCACACAATTCTCATATTCTCTCTATCCGCCACACAGACCACGTCCAAGTTTTCCAATAAAGTGACGCTGTGGGGTAGATTCAAGGTCAGGGTGTCGGAGAACGATGGGATAGCAAACAGAAGTGTTCCAGCTGCATTGAATTTCAGAATTTGGTTGTTGCAATAACCATCGGCCACGAAGATTTCTCCTGTGGTTGCCACAGCCACTGATGTTGGCATACATAACAAAACACGTCGTCTGTAAGGAAAGCCTGCAGTAAAAGCTTCGCCTATAGTCAGACTTGGGTATTTGTGATTTTTCGGGATATACTGGAATATAAATTTACACAGATTAACTAACAGGATTCGAATTAAATTATTAAACTCTAGTATTTTTCAGGACAACCAAAATTTTATTAACTATTTCCATTTTTATTTATAACTCGAATTTACTGTAAACTAATAAAAAAACTAAGTGTCAAAAAAAATAAAGTACTTTTATTAAATAACTAAATTACTGATATTCAAAAGACATACCTTATAAACTTGGTGCTTCGCCACATCAGTTACCCATACATTGTCATGATGATCTACAGTCAAGCCATGGGGCATATAAAAAGCATACGCCCCCCAACTATGTAACACTGAACCAGTATGTGGATCAAGAACTAATATGGTATCTTCAATAATTGGTCCTTTATCAAGATTCTGATAAACATTGGATTCATTGAATGTACTAAAATAAAATAACATTTCCATTAAATTAGAAGTCAATATTTATTTTATATACAAATGTAATAAAAAGGACTTTTACCACAAATATAAATCCAATATGTCGGTCATACCAAAAAAGGAAACTTACGCCTTTTATTTTCTAAAGAAAGTGCTAGTACCTAACAATTTATTAGTTATGGTATATTCTGAATATATTACCTTTCATCCCACACTCTTTCCGCTCGGTGGAAGATTACGGGTTGTCCCAAAGAATTTATTGAGACAGCAGTTATTTGTCCCACATTCAGAGACTGCTGGGGCCAATCCTTTACTTCCTGCGGTCTTAACACGATTTCATCTTTCGGCTGCAATAAATTACCGATTATTTCAATTGCTACACACACTATGTCAGATTTTATTTATTGGAGATAATGAAATACTTACCACATGCAAATCTAAATTTTTTAATACATTTTCCTCATTCCCATAGCTGAAGTAGTCGGCACTATCCCTGACTGTTTCTGGCTCACAATGTATTCCGTAAATAGTAAGAAATAGCAAAATAACCGGCCACATTTTAAAGATTTTGTTATGATTCCTACAAGTAATTCGTTTAAACTGGAAACGTATTGATTGTTAGCGCTAGCAAAGTATGTAGTACGCATGCGCGTTTCAGCAATGGATTTTTCGCTAACAAAAGTTAATATTATATCAAGGTCAATATAGCAAGAATGGGTATGACAAAAACAAAAGCAAATGTAAATAACCATACGTTTATTAAAAAGTTCCAACAAAATTGGTCTTAAGAAACCTAAATTTACACATCTCATTCGGGATTAAATCAAGTCGTCTTAGACTAAATACGAAAATAGAAGCCGAATTTAATTTTCATTTCTAACCAAATCAGTCTCAGGTATTCGAGTTGGCACTTTCGTCGGGTAAGGCATTTGTAGGGAGAACTTAATGAAATGAGGTTTTATATTTTCATTGGCCTCTCCACTGCGAGGCGGACTGGTCCCATATGTAGCCGGTTTCTGTCATGGAGCAGACCGCATTGTAATATTTTCCCGGGCTTCGGCAATAGGACCAAGATGGACACTTGCATTTGAACAATGTTTGGAATTCCTCCTTGCACACTTCATTCCACCAACAGGTCCGCTACAGAGTATTATTTTATTTATAAAATTGCTTTAATCTGTGATTACATTAAATAATATTATTTAATCTGACACAAGTGTTATTTGATCTGACAGTTTATAGGTTATCTTACAATTACAAAATAACCTAAATGATGTATTGAAAATAATATCAAACCTCAGTAACATATCCTCGTACAGAACGATCTGAATAACTTCTCTTGCTGATAGCAGCTCCCTCGAACATGGTATTGAGCAAAAGTATGCAAGCAATCGTTACATATTGCACCTAAAACATCACAAATATTAAACTAACTATTATCTTGTGGATTATTTTAAGCTTTCGTACCTTAAACATAGCCGATATGTTACTCGCCGGAATCATTTCTCGCCCCTTCACGGAGCTTTTGAATATATGCGCGTGGGGTGAGTCAGTTTCATGTATACATATATCTGTTTCATACTTTTTAGGACAGAAATACCGCAATGGTTTAAAACTCAATTAACTTACTACTAAATGTAAAAGTTGCTAATAACGATACTTTATCTATCAAATCCTGTAATATACGATGTTTGTTACGTGTATATTGCTTAAAGGTAATAAATCAATAAAAATACATTTTGGTTAAAAATATTTAATTAACAATTTTAATTAGTTTAAATAGATTTACAATAAATAAATATTAATATCTAATAGGACTTTGTCTAATAAATATTTAAAATGCAACAAGATAAAGAGTCCATAGTTAATAAAATTACGCCACAACATATTAAAAAATGTGTATCCACTTTTATATGGCACTTGCATGAATATGGCATATTAAAAAACACTTAATTAATAAAATAGAAAAAAAAACTTAACATCAAATATAACTTAGTTTAAAATGATTTAAATCAAAAATAACTGCGTATCACACTAATAAATCAAAACGTAAAAACTAAATTTGCATCAACTTTGGTTGAAAACTACCACTAAATTTTGGAAATCGCAGTATGACCAGTCTCGGGACCTAATTTAAATTATTTACATAGATCTAAACAACATTTTATTGTTCTCTATATCTTCGTGTTCTTGCCGTCTGTGAAAAGATTCTGCATCTTTCCTGAAATAAAAAAAAAATACGTGTCACGTTTAAGCAAAATATTTAACATTAAGAAAAAAAAACTGCTATAAAAAAACACCGCAACTAATTTTAATTACCTTATATAATATATTTTATAGATTTCTTTTAAGTAAAATTACTTACGAATATTTGTTATCGGATGGCTGGAAGAAGCTTTTTGGACATAGTCGGTAGTAGGGCCAGCATTCTCCACCAGATTCACCAGCACGCTGAGCCTCTACATACTCAGATAACATCTCAGCGTATGGAGATTTATTAGGACTATACAGACAAACAATTCGTACATAAATATACATATAAAACCAAATAACTAATTATATATAATCAATATATTTTTTAATAAATATAGAATGAACAAAAAATTGATATTGATAAGGGCAGAGATTCGAACCCGCGAACTCTATGATACAGTCCAATCAGTCTACCAATTGAGCTATATACGGATACCGTTCTAATCCGAATCAATTGATTTTTTATTATATAATAAAAAAAAAAAGTTTAACATGGCTCAACATTTATAAATATTTTCAAAAATATATTATCAATATGTTAAAAACAGATAGAACTTATGAGAATATTAAAAATATGAATACCTACCTGAAAAATAGTTTCATAACTTCTCCAATAAATCCAAAGTTTCTAAGCGGATGTGCGTGCACTTCACATATAGCACGCAAAAGACATTCCTTACCGTCGAGTCCAAAATTGGCCAACAGATCCTCAGCCATGCCATACATAAGAGCCCTAAGCACGATAAAAAAAAAAAAAAAACTTAATCATAAATAAAATATATACCTATATATAAAAGTTATCTTACAAAAGAGTTTGTATTGTACTAAATATATATACCATAGAGTTTTGCAGTTATTATCTATGTTTATTAATTTATTATGACGAAATTACGTCTACTATTTTTATATTCCAACCATGTTTCTATTAATCTATTGTTTGGCAAAGTTGCGTAACTTTGATCCAAATAGTGTTCAACGAATTTCAATTGTTTTTCGACGTGACTTAAAGAATTCTGATATATTTATTGGCGGGAGAAAGTGACATTATTATTCGCTCACGTTGCTGTCATCGAGACTAATATAATTTTCATGTGAGGTCCTCGGCTTATTCTGGATTTTATGTGACAATTATACAAGGAAGTCAGTTTGTAACATTTTTTTAAGAGTTTCTGTTTACTTGATACATGATAATACTTTATCATTTTTCTTGTGTTTAGGAAAGTATAAAATTGTGTCAAATTTACCTTTCGCCTCCATGAAATTTATCTAGGACAGTTCTCTCAGTGTCTGCTGGGATTTGCTCATCGGTTGACCGTTTTCCTCGTCTAGTATCGAGGTACTGTCCGACATAGTCTGCCATAGCTGATGCTGCCGCTCTACCCATAGATCTCGCGAAAATTGGCGGCAGATCCCCATACGGATTCTCATTGTCGGTCAAACCTAGCTTGTCAAAATCAACTGCGAATTGGTAGGATACAATTAGGTTTTGGAATCTAACAATATTTTATTTTTACATATCTACTAATTAAAAAATATTTTTAACAATTTTACATCTTAAGGTTTTTTACAAATTATAACTAAAATAATATTTTATTATTTTAATTATACTTTAAAACAAGAATCCAATTTGAATTTTTAAATATATTTTATAAGCATCACCAACTCAGCGATGTTGAATGTTTCTACAACACACATTCAAAGAGCTGTTAATTCGAAAAGTCTATTTATTAACTAAATAACTATCAGTAGGTAATATTTTAAAAATACAGTAGTTAGTGCTAAAATACCGCTAATTCATACGTCTTAATGTTACATGCTCAAACAATAATACATTAATGTTAGAATAGATTAAGTCTAAAGAGGTTTGTGTTATGAAAATACTAAATAAAAACTATTTTGCTATAAAAATATGGTATTGTATCTATATATACTTACTAATTCAAAGTCTATCTAACTATTCTAACTATCAATTAAGATTATTTAGAATAACTAACTAACTATAACTATTTGTCTACAAGTTCAAATATCTACTGGAACTTTCAAATTTATTTATACTGACTTTTGAACTCGAGTTGATACATAACGGTACCTGTAAAACACTCACATATTTAAAAAAAATAAGAATAAAAAAAATCCAATCACATACACTTCCGGTTGCATATGATTTGCTTTTGACTTTTGACATGTTTATATCTCCCAATCACATAACCTTCCGGTTGCATATGATTTGCTTTTGACTTTTGACATGTTTATATCTCCCAATCACATACACATCCGGTTGCATATGATTTACTTTTGACATGGGTATAGATATGATCGAAAATATTAAACTTACTGGAGAATGGAAAACTGACAGTCATGTTCGAAAGAAATCCTTTTGGAGGATGTCTGACGAAGGGCATTGATATAGATGGCGTAATTGCCATGGTAGTTCCTGGAGGTAGGGCCAGACGACCATCGTTTGTTATCCATAGTATTCTCTTCTGTCGGGAGTGAGGAATATTCTCTTTGGAAACCTTATCATGGTTCTCAGGAGATACTATTGGTAGCAGTGCAGCAAGTGCTATGCTAATTAATACTCGTGGGATTCTCTCCATTGTAATCTGAAAAAAAGAGAGTACATCATGGAATTTGTAAAGAGGTCTTAATAAATATTTAAACCTAAATGACAATATAATAATGTCATTATTATTTGTTTACCAATCTATCGGTTGATTGATTGTGCAAAATTTATTACTATTTTTATATTATTTTTCCTTTTATATTGAAGTTATGGCGTCAAATTGCACACATCTACGAATACGACCTAATAACGACTATGGTGTGGATTTAGAGAAGTTCATTAAAAAGTTAGAAAGGCAATATAAATTCGATTTCAGGTCATTACCAGAATGGAAAAAAATAATAGAAATAATGTCTGTTATGCAAAATAACTATAAACATAAACTAAAAGATGCAGCAAAACGTAAGCACGAAATTATAGAAAATCTTAACATAGAATATTCAAGATTGTCGCCCTTCCAACTAACGGACAGATTAGCAAGAACAGCTAAACATTGGGAACTTATGAAATCCAATCTAAAAAAAAGTAAAGTGGAATTAAAAGAAGACTTAACACTTCTTGATCAAGAACCAATCGATAACCATGACTCAGTCGAGGAAAGTGAAATTAAATCAACAACTCATCCTAATACAGAGGAGATACCATCTAAGGAAGTGCTGGTTTCAAAGCCAGATGAATCTGAATTGAAATCAATTAGCACATCACATCGTCCCAATAGTATTGTCACAAATCAACACAGACAAATATCAGCAATTAATTCAAAAGATTTAGACTTATCTTGCCTAGGAAGTAATCAACTTGAAAATACAATAAAATCAGAAACATCTGACGACAATATCGATTTATTTTATCCAAAAACAATAGAATTTTATCCAAATGAATTAGATATAAATGGAAAAATATACAAAGAACAATCAGTTAAATTGATTATAACGAATTGCAGCATGGAACATATTTATATACGTTTTAAAGGTATTCAAAATTCTTTTTATTTTAAGACTTTCAGGGTAATGCCTGAAACACCAACCAAACTCTATGCAGGATTGTCAATCACGCTTAAATTGATACTGAAACTCCAAAATCATGTAGACGCAACATTATTAAAAACAATGGCAATGTTTAAAGTCGGCCGAAATGTGTATCCTGAACCTAAAGATAATATATTGTGTGTTCCCATTATCAGTAAAGTTACTGAAAGTGGACGTGTAAAACTTCCTGAAACTATTTATATACATCCTGTTTATAACTGGCATGTAACACAGAAATATGGTTATCCTAGAGGTGTGGGTCAGGTTTATGTAGAAGATAATACAATATATCATTTGCATATAAGGAAAAAAAATATATATTTTGTTACTCCAGATGAAAGCATTGTATCCAATGAAGCAATCAGTCCCGAAACAGTCAGTCTAACTGCTAAAAATGAGGATACTCACCTAGAAGCACACCATGATGTATTACATACACATCGAAAAATCACAAATTTGATTCATCCTGTTGATAATGAAGAGACATTGATAAAAACCGCTGAAATCGTAACACTTTTGTTAGAGGACCTTCTTAATCTAGCGTTTGATCCTTTTGTATTTAAACAAACCTACTTACGATTATTGCCGAAACAGAAAATAATCTTGCAAGTATATTTTACGAAGCCTGAACATATTGGTTTCCACAACGCATGTTATGATTTAGAATTTAGTAATTTTAAAACAAATGAAATAATTATGACAAAAACGATTAAAGTTTTTGCCGAAGTCTTACCGCATCCTATTACTATAAATCCTCACATTCTAGACATGACAAACTCACCCATTATTCTTGGGTATTGTAAGAATTATTTTACAATTACCAACACGCATAAGATATATCCAGTAACTGTCAAAATAAAAACAACTACAAAAATGCTGAAGATCTTCAAAATATCACCAATGGTGTCTTTAGTTCCTACAACAGCTAGCGTCAACTTTGAAGTGAGTATGTGTCTTAAGGACAGTGCCGAAAAAGATTTAGATGAGCTGTCGTATTTTACAATCAAAATAATAATATGTGGTTACAAAACCGTTTATCGCAATAGTCCTCCATTGTTTTATGAAATTATAGCCCCTTGTGCAAAAGAATTTAAGCAAATCTATGGAAAGAAATATTTCTGTGAATGACCAGTCTAATAAAAAAAAATAAACAATAAATATTAATACTATGTTATAACAAAATATCTTTGTAGTATATGTAGAAAAAAATATAAATGATTTATATTGCAATAAATTAAAATCATCAAATTGAATGTTACTTTCTGCATCATAAAAATTGCATTAACAAAGTTCAAGGAATGTTGTTATCGACAAGGATTACCTGCTGACCAACTTCCACGTGTGGGTCAGCGACATAATATCCAGTTCAGATTGACAGACCGGTTTAACAATCGATTATAAATCAACGAAGATGCGTCTGTTGTGACATCCCTGATTTAGTGTTACCATATATTGGTTACGTGCTTAAATTTAGATGTAGAATAATTTAGATGAGCTTTTATTGCCATGTCACTTATCTAGGGCTAGATTGTAAAATAATTATGTATATCACAAACATAATGTAAAGTATATAGGTTAATATTTAAGTAGAGTATGTTTTGTTTTATTTTTAATATTAGCCTTTACTGTAACGAGGTGTTATTATCTAGAGAGTGAACGAAGAAACCCAGGGAAATCAAGAAAAAAGTTTTCTACTAAATAGGTGTTGACTTCTGGAATTCCCGCCATGAAACTGTCAAAGCTTGTACCCACATAACAAAAATAAAACTGAGGGTGTCAAATGCATTCAAATAAATCTTATTACGTACGTAAGCTCTACTTCCATAGTAGAACTGGGTTCCATTCACAATAAGACATAATTCATTTAGCAGATAGTGCGGTTATAATTAGAAATCATTAAATTTTAATGACAATGACGGTGAGGTACGTGATTTCTAACAACCGTTACAATGCTGTTCATTGTTTCCGAACAATTGCAGATACACTGGTGTAGTCGTGTTTTAACTATTTTAGGAATTACTTATGTTTATGAAAAGTAGGTGCGTGTCAAATGTTAGTTGGTGCATAAGAGAATTTCCGTGTAAAATATTAACGTTTGCGGACTTGGCCTGTTTTTAGACGAAACTGTTGTTTACATGCTTTTTGAGCTTTAAGCGGTTTGAAAAATAAACATGCTTTATATTTTTTTTTTGCAAAAAAAAACTTGTTTGGTTCATTAACATTTGTTAAAGGTCAACTTTACTAATACTGGTCTTTACTAATATTGATATCGTGTTTTAGAAAATTTCCAGTGCTCGTGAGCCTACTTAGTATTCTTTTAGCGTCATACCTAATATGAATACGTTATCGCCCTGATTGAAAACCGATAAAGAATCGATAATATATTTTGAAGTGTAATCACGAATTATTTTGTATGCATTCCTTGTAATACTTTCGCGGAACAAACCTTGCTTGTTTTAAAAAAAAATCAAAATGAAGTCAAAATACGTCTATTGTCTTTGGAACATGTGATTTTAGACATATTTTAACTTCCGATATACAAGAAAATATTAACTAAAACAAATTATACAATTATCCTACTCTTGATAATCATATCGATGACTATTTGGTCTAAGCGATATTTGTCAACAAAATAGAGCTATACACAAATTTGGAATCAGAAAACAATCGCTGCATCCCAAATACATTATTGTATATACATACGTAGCTCCATTTCATTAAAAATGTAACTAATAGTCCTGGAAATGACAATTATAGTTACTTTTAGTTTATACATTTTTTTAAGTGTAAAACAAAAACAAACAGGAAATTTATTCATAAGTTAAGAACGTAAGGTTTCAATTAAACAAACAGCTATTGTAAAAGCTTGCAAAATTCGTTACATAAATAATTTCAGGAGATAAAAAAAAATGGAAGTCATATAAATATCATACGATTTCTAAGTTGAATAATTAATAGACATAAAGGGATCGTTCTATTAACTTCGTTATAAAATCCGGTTACGAGGTATTAAGGTTTATAGAAACAATTACTTTTGCATATAACCTTTTTACGACCGATTAGTTCTACACATGTTATAAAAAGTAACTTTGAACATTATTTAAATTTATGAACAGTTTATTAAATAATAAACTGAAAATAAAAAAGTGTCTGAAAATAATACATTCGAAATTATTATTATAATACAATACTCTGAATTAAAAATAATTCAGAGTATTGTATTGCATTGTATAACAATACAGCATGTGATTCAATCGTTAAATTTGAAGGGTATTTTTGGTATTTAGTATATTTATTTAGTAAAACAATGCAGATTTTAAAAAATAATTGAACACTGCTCAACCAAGTTGGTTATTTCTTAGTCCAATAACTTATTTTTGTTTGCGGTGTAAAATATGACTATTTTACAGATCTTAATTCAATTTTATTAGCCAATACTTAGAGATTATTTCCTTTGCAGAGAACAATGCTAAATTTTTAGGTGACCTAAAGAAAATCTAGATTTACAGAACGCATTGTAAAGTCATATAAAGCCAAATCACGCAATTTCATCTTCAAAATGTCTTATTGTTTTTACTTGCGGTCTATTTTATTACTTTACAGCAGCACTCAAAGCTTCTGTAAGACATAAATAATATATGTGTATGTAATAAATTATAATGATGAGTTGTCCTGTGAAGTATTATATTTAATTAATCTTCTTTATAAATCAATATTACAAATATTAAGGAATTATTAAGAACTCTTTTAGAACTTCTTGAGAATAAAATAACCTATTTCCATGAAAATAACCCATTTTCACGATAATAAATAATAATCCAAGTGCCTGTTTCACAAGCGCTATATTATTTTATAACTGGTTTACCATAACTTATAAAACATGTCATACATCATCAACCTGTTCAGACTGAATCTCGCGAATAAACATACAGTAAGAAAATTAATGGGGCCAACTTTAAAAAACAGTACACCTCTTGGAATCTCTGAATAAAATCAACCTGATAATTAAATTTAACCTAGCAATTTAGGACAATCCGATAAGCGATTTGTTATTATATTTTGAAATATTAGACAATCAAAAATGACAAACTTACCAGATTAAAAAAAAAATTACAGCAACCGAAACAGAAAGATATATCCTTCTCACTTCACTATAAACGTCCCTGACGGGTGATCATCACAAAATGTCTGGTGATAACAATCCACAATACACTTGTCAGTGGAAACGTTGCCAAAATGTCGACTTTGAAACACGCTCTCGCATAACAAATAAAATTAAACTGGGTCTTAAAAATCCAAGCCAAATTTCCCTTGCACCGACAGTTTCCAAATTTACACGCGTCAACCCTGAAGTCCTTCCACCGTCTGTACGTTGAGGACAGCTACGTTGACTTAGTATTCACTTGCCGCCAAAACTCTCTTGACTTATTGAAATGCGCGGGACGTCATTCGCTTTCCTCTTGAAACAATGGTGGCTTGGATCCTGGGGTGATGAGGTCTTCATTGTATTAAGTAATACGTTAATTGGTCATGTTGTGTTCGGTGTACCGCTGGGTATGCTGTACCGGTATGAAATGAAGGCGCGCTCAGTAACGTCTAGCGAGTTGGCCAGTGGGTTACCGGTGCTCCTTTTCCTGCACCGTTTAAGAGACACTAGCTCTTGCGCTCGGGACCCTAATGAAACTAGAAATGATAAATTGTAGTACCACTTTTAATTATAACATGACTAATAAACTATCAGCAACATAACAGCATCACAGATCAAGAATAAACTAATAATATATTTAGATTATTAAATAATCTACAGTTATTCTATACATGATATATAAACTATTATTTATCGAAAATGCATATATTTAATCCATTTTTGTTCATTTATGTTTTCATATTCTTTGAGTGGTTTTAGATATTTTAAATAGATTTCAACATTTTCTCACAAATTCATAAATAATTCTATTTTTGCGTTTTATTTTATTTTATCATATATCAGATAGTAATCTTGATTACAATCATATTTGTACTTAATATTTGAATCATATCTATGAGAAATAGTGACACATACAAAACAACATACATACATCTAACACTTACGACTAACTTGTTTCAAGTTAATAGAGGCAGATAACGTCATAAAAAACAAAATCTAATTACCTTTAACAACACTAAAGATTACGATAATTTACGTATGTATGTGTGTATTGTATCATGTATGTATGTATTGTATCATTTACGAAAATGTAAATCAATTGAGAACATCTAATTGGATGTGAATATTTAAACAAATTGTACTTATATTTAAATATTTAAGGTTATCAGCTTAACAGAAGTTGCAAATTAATTTATTTATTCCTCAAGGCACCAACGCTGGCGCTGCTAACTTTCAATGTTTAGTTATTCAAATTGGAATGCAAGCTGAAACCTAACCAGGCACCCTTGTTCAATAATGCATTTTACTCAATTCTAATGATAATTAGCTGTACCTTTAAAGAAAACGAAACCTGAAAAGCCTTTGACGATAAGCGACACAAAACAACGGAATACTTGTGTTTTATTCCGTTAAAACTGTTGTTACAAACTTTAATATCCGTTGCGAATTAGTTTCATTTCCTAAAATTATTACGTATTTAATAAATAAGGACTTTCTAGGAAATCAATTAAATAAATGACATGATTGTTTAAGATAAAAAAAACGTGGTTTATTTTACAAATAGTTTAAACTGTAGAAACAATGTAGTTTGAATTCATCTCGCGTTTTTTTAAGATCAAAGGCGAGATCAAACGACCTGATTTGGGAAACCGCCAATTTAAGAGTAAAACAATAGTGTAGTAAATAAAATATGTAATAATATTTTTTTAATATAAAAGCCGTATAACCAAGAAGCTAAGGTCCAAAATGTTATCTTAATCTGTATTTCTGTTCTCTTTACTGTTATTTATCTGTGCAGATCCGGAAAAATATGCGAAAAGAAAAAAACACCATAAAAGATAAATACGTTTTTCTATTGCGTTACTTGTATTTGTAAAATACAGTACTTTGTTTATTAAAGTTAAGTTATTTTTAGTCACTTAATTATTTTAATATATTTTAATATCAAGGTTATAAAACTTAAATTATTCTTTATCAAAGTCTTTATGTATTTTTATATAGGTACTTATATAGTACATGTTACTAGCATAATTTTCTTTTGTGAATATATCAATTGCAATAGCATATATCAATTTAAAAATAAAAAGTTAGTAACTAGACTTCTTGTCGATAAAAAAAGGTTGTTTCAAGAATAAAAATATTTATTATTAACTTATTATAATTTCTTAAAATTAATCCTTCAGCTGGATAGAGGAGAAAAAAACGATTATATATATATAGATTATACTTATTACTCTTGCTAATAAAAACTGCAATACCGGTTTTAACCGTAACTTTAGAGACAAGTAAAGATTGACGTATCATTTTTAAGGTGTCTATAAACAATTTTAATTTTTTTTAATTACCTCAAATAAAAGAATATTATTTAAATAATGACAAAGGATCGCTCTACCGGTTTAACCGGCTACAGGCCCGGCTGTGACAGAATATTAAACATGTACCATTTACAAGGAAGATTTATACCTTTTTAGGATTCCGTACCCAAAGAGAAAAACGGAACCATATTACTAAGCCTACGCAGTCCGTCTGCAGACTTCGCTGTCCGTCAGTCTGTCTCCAGGCTATATCTCATGAACCGTGATAGCTAGATAGAAATTTTCACAGATAATGTTTTGTATTTCTGTTACTGCTATAACAACAAATACTAAAAATATAATAAAATAACTAAATATTTGAGGCCCCTCCCACACAGCAAAAGTGGTTTTTTTCCTCTGTTTTAATAACGGCAACGGTAGACGCTTGAATTATTCACAAAATATTTAGTTAGTTAGTTAGGTATATTGTATAAAAAATAAGGAATTAAATTAAAATAAAATAAATATTGAAGGTACAACAAACATGATTTTTTCGACGTAATTTATATAAAACGGTAAGAAACCTTTAGTGCTTAGTCCGACTCGCACTTGGTCGGTTTTATTTATATTGCTGACGGTTTCGTGGACAACAGTTAGTATATATAACGTAACGGGCTTAAATGTTTATAAATATTAATATGCTTTAGTTTAGAATATTCAAATCAAATTTTGATATCAATAGATTTTTTTTTATTTATTTTGTGTATTTGTTTATTCGCGCACTACGCAAAAATTTGTTACTAGACGGATTTGAATGAAATTTGTAGGGTTATATGTTATTGTCTCAAATAACATATAGGTATTTGCTATAATTTTTACTCTGGATATGTTTTATTTTCTACGGAAGAATCTAGAGTTGTTTTAGTTTAGACTATATTAGAATACACCAAAATTGATGGACAGATTTTGATGAAATTTTGTGTTTGTTTATCATAAAAAATTAAAAAAAAAATGAATTTCTAATCATTTTACCTGGGTTATGATTTGGGTAAGGTTGTGGAGAGAGCAGACGAAGTTATAGCAAAAGCTAGCAAACGTAGATTACAAAGAGTTATGTAAATCCGATTCTATTAATTCTTTGATGTTACTTCTATCTAACAGGTGAAATTTAAGAGGCATTTAACAACCATTGAACTTTTATATATAGAAAAACCCTTAGGTTTTTGCAAGGGCCCAGTTTGTTCATGGTATCTACAGCTTAATTAGCAAGTTGAAGACTTGTTCGACCTGATCTACTGGATTTTCTTTGCATAACACGGTTAGTGTGACACATCCCTTATCTAATTGGATTCTGCTAATGTAAAATTAATTGCAAATAATACTGTAAATATTGCATAGGTATAAATAAAGAGGAGGTACAGTATATAATTTAAATATGGTTTTAAAATATGGAATAAAAAATGATGACAAGTTGTAAGGTGAATAAATTGAAAAATGGCAACCCAAAATCCTACATTTATTTACTTTCTCCAAATCACGATATATGCTTATAATCTTTGACTTGAAAAAATAACAGGAAAATGTATTTTTCATCACGTTGCTTTAACACGGTCTGGTAGCGACTTGTGCGTCATATTTGGTAATATAACTTCAAACTAGTTTATTTTTGTAAATAAATAAGACATATGTCATATTAGTAAGTACTCTTGTATAATTAATAGACTTTCTCAATTTATTAACTGTAAAATAGACTTATAACAAACCGAAACTCATTAAAAGATGGCGCTAATTGACTTTTATTACGCTGAAGACTTTAAACCCAGGTTTTTTTTCTACATTATTTTATTTAGCAATCTTATTTAAAGTCATATTATTTTTAATTCTTAGGTCATATTTATAAGTCAAGTGAATAGGTATTAAACTTCATATACGAAAAATAACAAGAAAAATGCATTAAATATCACAAGATTTAAATGAATATGAATAAACAGTATGCTGACTTTAATTATAGATCGAATGATATCCGCTAATAGGTTTAATATTTATAAAGCGGTTACACTCTCTATTCAATCTGTATAATAGAAAATAACCGATGTAGCTGTAGCATTAGGTATTTATGTTTGTCCGATTTATCTTTATAAGAATTAATATTCCGAAATGCAATTTGTGACATACAAATTCGGATGCGTCAGAATCAGAATTTGATTCGGAAGCAGTGTTCAAGCGACATCCGATTTCAATAATATTTTTGGTCTACTGTATCGTTTTCTTCGTACGCAAACCATAAAGTGTAAACTGATTTAGAGTAAACACAATTTCATATAAAACCACTTGAAATTTCTTAAATATATAAACAAGTCGTATAATTGTGATTGCCAATAAATAATCTTATCTTATTTAACTAATCATGTTTTAAATCGGTATACATGATAACACTTGAAATGAATATATTGAGTCAGTCTTGATTGTCAATTGTCGTGACATAATGTCGGATAAAATGAAGAAAAAACCGTCTTTCTTTAGTTTAAAACGTTTTAGCAGTCAAAGGAGTGTCATTGAGCCAAATACGCCACCAACTATAAATCCGCCATTTTTTAAACCAGCTCAAAATACAAAAGGAAACTCGCCAGAAATAAAACCTCGGAAGTGAGTATTTTAATTTAACATTTTACGATAAGAGCAATAATACTTTAGGTAATAATACCTAAGGTAATAATAGTTAGGGTAATAATACTTTAATAAAATATGTAATAATAACGACGTAATTTCAGTGTCAGTGCAGTTCATGTTATTTAATCAAATATATCATAATTAATGATAAAACATATCAAATAATCACCTGTTTCTTAGATTTCAAACATTATTATTTTTTAATGTCTTCGTATTTACCTACCGATAGATATATTGATAAAGTAAGTAATTAATATTAATCGCAGCGAAATTATGATGATTTATTATAACTAAATCAATAATACGCAATGTCAAGCTCATGAACTCATCACCATTAAAACATTTAAAGAATTTTTATTTATAAAAATAAAAAAAAATAAATCGTAAGAAAATAATCTATACATATAATAAAATTTTCACTGATCTATTTCTGTATATGGATATATTAAAAAAAAAACATCATAGGGGCTATTATAAGAGCAGAAGAACCCAAAACAATGGTTTTTCAGTTTGTGTGTTTGTCTGTATGTTTATGCACGATAATCTCAGAAACGGCTTAACCAATTTGAGTGCGTTTCAGGAATATATTAATACAGTCTTCACTTAACATTCAGTGCTTATTCATCTAAATCAGTTAAGAAATAAAAAAGTTATGTCAATTTATGTCAATCACGTAATAGGTACCATGCAAATCTTATTCTATACATGTAATAAATCTGTAGAGGAGTAGTCTACAAAGACTACTCCTCCAATGAAAATGAATTTAATGAAAATATTTTAAAAATATATACCAGGATGTGAAATGATAACTAACAGAATCCATTTTCAGCATTTTTATAATCTTTGTCTGTTTATCTGTTTGTCTTTTAGTTGGGCATACAACACGAAAAAAAATATTTTCAAAAATGTATACAGGGGGAACTTTATATAAACAAGAAAACCCAAATCAATGTTGTTTTCATTTCGTCTGTAAGCTCGAGCACGCTAATCTCAGGATTAATCGATTTGGATGCAGTTTTCGAGAATATATTGTCATGGAATTCACTTTATATTTTGTTTTTTTTTTTAACAAAAAAGTTAATAATCTCTTATTGTCGTACCATTAAAGGTTATTATTTGAAGGTTTATAGTTTTTACATACACTGTACAAAGGGTACGTTTTATCAAAATCGAAATCGCGTACGAAGTCGCAGACACAGCTAGTATGTAATAAAAATAACGAAACTTTTATATATATTTTAAATTAAGCTATTAATAACACCCTTAATTATTTAAAAAGCTGTTATTTTTTGTTAAATGCTATTTCCTATTTTGGAACTTACAAAGTTTTGTTGAGAAATCTAAGATATTTTTATCCTCGAATTATAAGTAATGTCTTTGGACCTTCGTATTAATTCAATGAAATTGATTCATTCATTCGTAAAAGTTTTCATTCATTTGTAAAAATTTTCATTCATTTGTAAAAGTTTTCATACATTTGTAAAAGTTTTTATACATTTTTAAAAGTTTTCATACATATTAGGCATAGTGGTGGTAAAATATAGGATTTTGGACATTCGTATTCAAATATCAAGAATTCTGAGTGCTTCTTATTTTTGGCTGACACACAACTCATTTACGTGAGTGAGTGCATATGATAATGAAAAAAAACTACGGGTTCCATTTTTTTTAATTCAGTACTCAAAGGATAACATTCGTAACAATTCATTAACAATTCCTATTATCTATGCTATTAAAATGTCTAGAAACAACCATTTTATTTTAGATGACTTTCTTACAAAACTATAATAATATTAAGAAAAATAATACTAATGTGTGCAACAAGTTAGGAAAGACACACCGTTATATTTTGTATTATTTAATTTCTTGCTTTATTTGCTTCATAAGTCACAAATGACGAACCAAGGTGGTAATATAATACATTTTGAGAGACCTTAAAACCCAGGTACCAGAACAAAACAATTGCAAATATTTGTCTAAATAGGATTAAAAATATATTAGGTACAATTCATTGTTTGAATTAATATATCTCTCCTCCGAAGTTTTACATAAATTGTACTCTTTAATAACAAATACACTTCGTGTTTTGAAGAACAAATTACTTTGCAAAAAAAAGCATCCGTAAAATAATTCTGTATTCGAATCTCGAACTTAAATTGGCAACTTGAAAATGCAAAATAAAATATATATGCGTAAAGAGACTCGTAAATTTCACTATAATGACTGACGGCACATTTCGCAACAACACTTATTTCACATGTTTTACAAACCTCATATTTAAATTGGAAATTACTTTACAATTGTTTTCTTATATTATCTTTATGACAGTCCTTATCTACTGAAGAGCTAAGTAGCTACACTTATATATATTAATCATTTGTTGCATTCAGAGAATCTGCTGGTGGTATAAGAGACCTCGTACAATGTTCGCTTTGTTTAGAACTACTCACCAACCCAAAAATGTTGCCATGTCAACATACCTTTTGCTGCGCGTGTCTCAAAGTTTACGTTGCAGGTAATTAATCCTGTTTTATTATTGCACATATTCCTACAGTTTACCAAAAAATCATTAAATATATTAAATCTTAATCATACATTTTTTTTCTAAAAGGCATTTAAACCTTAACTTATGAAAGGTGAAGCGTTAAGTATATTCAGATACCAATTTCAGATCAACCAATAATCGACTGTCCAATTTGCTGCACGCGAATTCAAGTACTGAAAAGCAGTTTCGTAGACGAACTGCCTTCAAATCTGTACATTGATACTTTACTGGCCATGTTTGGTGTCGAAAAAAAAGAGGAGAATCATACTCCTCCAACATCGCCATATAATTTACAAAGTGTGGATCTCTTCGCTGGTGGAGTCAGATGCTCTCATTGCAAATCCATGTGCGATAATTCTGACGTTTCTAGCTGTGAACATTGTAAATTGGTTTGTGTTTTTTTCGAACTTATGTCTCCGTATGTCACGATAGAGATATTGATAAAGTAAGCTTATATTAATCCCCATGGGCGCACTTACTTCAATTCCTTTTGTAACTGCCCTTACCTACTTCTTTTGTATGTAAGGATTTTCTTAGTGATTGTCATTCTTTATAGTTTATATAAGAAGTCTTTCGCATTTGAGAATTTGGTTTTAAATTATATATTAGGTACTTTACTTTGAATATATGTTGTTACAAACTTAACTAGTATCAAATATTTAAAATGCTATATATCTATCGATTTTAGAACTTTTGCCGCGTTTGTTGGTCGCAACACTTGGAAGATATGCAGACACAGATTGGATCTATCTTAAAAGAACTAGATTCAGCATCGAATCGACTTGACCACAAAACAGAACATTACAAAGTATGTATGAAGAATAAATAATTACATTTGAAACGTATATTTCTTTTTGTAATCTTGAATTTGTTGGCTTAAAAATAAATCAGTAGATACATATAATTATCAGCTAATCGTTTTCTGGATTTTGCAATACGTTTCTGATTTATATGCTAGATATTTTTTATCTTTTTTTATTTTTTCTTTTTTTTTACATCAAGGATCGTTGTGACCGTATTGTTGAACAAATAAATATAGCAGTGGAGGAGAAAATCAATGGAATTTTGGAAACCAAAATGAATTTGCTAAAAGAAGCTGCTAGAATACAAAAATCTGGTGATTTATCTGCATTAGCTTTAAAATCATCTATGGATGAAGCTAGAGACATATCTGTTCAAGCAATGGCAAATAAAGATAATAACGACAATAAAATGGTAAATTATGATCAAAATCCAATAGACACATTTTCAAAAAGTATAAAATATTTTAAAAAAGTTTACTTTCAGGTCAGAACATTCATAAATCTACATCAAAATACTATTCAGCTTTTGTCGGAGGTATCCAAATGGGACGCGGAAAAGTTTGTATTTGACAAAGAAAACTTTAGTATAGAATCAGATTCATCGATGCCATTTGACGCCGAATCTGATGAACCTTTACCAGAGGCTGCGAAGCAATACGATCCTATGGAAAGCGAAGGCAGTCTAATTTTGCATTACAGGTATTTTTGAGATTGGTATAGTGTTCGACCGAAAGTTCGGTTTCGGTCGAGTTTCGCCAAAAGAAATAGTAGTCTTTCGATTTAGTTTCCCGAATTCAGTTGCTGAAATTCGGTTGTAAAAACCAGTTTCGGTTGGACACTTGATTTTTGTTTGCAAGCTTTAAGACAGGCTTGTTAAAAAATGTCATATAGACATACCAAGAAATTAGAGCAAAATCAATAAAATATAATTCTTGATAAAAATGTCGATGAGTAAAACAACACTCAAAATATTTATCCTTATCACCAAAGTAATCGACAAAAAATTGACATATAGACATACCAAGAGAATAGACCACAATAAAATATAATTCTTGTACATTTACTATAAAAATGTCGATGAGTAAAACATCACTCTAAATATTATTGTTACAATTCGTTATCACCAAATTAATCAAGGCGGAACATCAAACCTAAGTAGTGGAAAAAAATATTAACATTTTTAATCATTTGTTACAATGCAATTCAGTTAAACTCACTAATTATTTTACTCATAACTTATTCGGATCATTCAATGGAATGTTCCAGATCCAGAAACTTTGTTCCTCATTATTCCTGGCGCAAGACGTCACGTCCATGTGGTGTGGGCGTCAGCCCTTGGAATAACCACTTGTACATCTGCGGAATGGATAGTCATAGTGTTCTAGTTGTAGAACGAACCCAAGCCAAGATCGTCACCAGATTATCTTGTCAAGACATGTTATGTCCAGTTCACATCGCGTTCATGAAGTGCTTGGGAGAGATTTACGTTACTGGTAAGTTTAAAATACTCCTGCCTTAAAAACTCCTTCTCATTTAATAAATAATATTTGTTTTAAGATAAATGGAAACACTGTGTCCACGTGTTCTCCAAGGACGGCGTCTATCTTCGGTCTTTTGGGCAGAAGGGCAGTCGTGTTGGTATGTTCCGTTCTCCTGAAGGCATTGCTACAGATAATGCCAGTAACCAGATCTATGTTGTTGATACTGGCAATGACAGAGTTCAGGTAAGAATATTACTATCCGCTGAAATAGGTTCTGTGAGTGGTATTCTAGAATGTTAGAGACACTATAGTCTAGGACCTAAATCAGTAGAAAAGATAAGAAGTGCGAGGTTGGTTTGGTATGAACATATAAGAAAAGGGGTGGATGTTTTGAATTAAGCGTGATATTATGATGAATGTGACCAGATTTATTGTGCAAAGGACATCAGCATGAGAAAGAAGTTGGAGCAGCGATGACAGATCGGATGACAGGGAGAAAAGAAGAGAAAATGTTATACCTACCCCACTTAGAAGTGGGATAACGACAGGCGAATGATGATATAAATAAAAAAAGGCCCTGTTATTTTATTCATGATTCAATATATTTGAATGTATTTTTTTTTTGTATAACAAGTTCTCTGTGTACTATCATGATAATATATATTATTTTCTACAGGTTCTAGATTCAGAAGGGAATTTTCTCGACCAATATGGGGTCACAACGAAGCCACAAACAGTGAACACAGCTAGTGTTTGGACACAACAGGAGATATTGTGTACAGAATTTAATTCACCTACCGCTGTGGCCGTCACAAAAGATCGAGTTGTCATACTCGATAGCGGAAATCGACGAGTGAAGATATATAATAAGCAGGACAAAAATAAAATTACCGAATTTGGGTCGCTTGGACAGAGAAAGGGTCAGTTCAGACAACCGGAAGTTTTGGCGGTAGATCCCATGGGTTTTATATTGGTTGGTGATTCCGGTAACTGTCGAGTCCAGGTATTCAAACCTAACGGTCAATTGGTCAGAGTGTTTGGTGGTTTGGGATCGGAACCAGGTAAATTTGGATGGATTTCCGGAATATACGTCACAAAACAACTTGATGTTATTGTGAGTGATACCAAAAACCATAACGTTAATTTCTTTTAAATGAAACATTATAGTAACAGAAACGAATTTAATAAAAAATAATTATAAACCTTTGTTATCAACAGTTTACAATAAAGTTTAGCGTATTAATTATGTTATTGATTTACAATATCAAAACAATTAGTATTAGAGATTCTATAATCAGATATATCAATTTCATTAAATAATCATACCAATAATGTTACCAGTAAAAAAAAGTATATTGTGGAATGAAAAATACTTAAACACCAATTTTAATAATAATTTTAACAATATACATATTAATGAATCATAGACTTAAGATACATTAACAGAATATGGCATACATCAGTCTCGATTTGGTGGTACCACTATCTATCTACTTAGTATATACAACATCGAAACTGACTTATAAAATGATACCTCAAATAATTTACAATAGAACTAAAAATTTATAATATTAAGTATTTGAATCATATTTTTTTAGGCATAAAATATTATATAAATAAATTTATTACATCCTTTGATTCTAAAGCAACTTTTATACTTGCGACAACAAAGTTTACAGTAATGTAATAATTTCATTATAATCTGATATAGAGGTAGTGTCAATTGCTCACATTTCAACTTATAAGATAATTGTGTGACTTAACTTATACCATAGTGCAATAAACACTGCAAAATTACTCCCGGAAATTCCATTGGCATAAAAAAAAATAAAAAAGTATTAAAACCTTATTTCAGATCATAGAGAATATTTTGTTAAGAATGTTCTAAATTTAAATTAAAACAAGACTAAATACTTTTATCACATATTAGTAAATGTTTTTAGACTTCATATATAATATATAGAAAAGCAACAGAAAAATATCTGATTAATATCTTATTTCTAAAAAAAAATGTGAAAACATTTTACAATATTTGTAAACATACAGATAACTCATCCAAAAACCTATATGTACATATTGTATCAAATGTGTAGATAGCACCACTATTGGTACATAATAAATCTATTGATAGTGTATTTGTGACCTTATTTACCAAGCCTACATCGCCATGGCAGAATAATAAAAACATCTGGTTATTCAAGCCATTGAAAAAAATATATATAAATGGCAAATTGTCTAAGTTTTTAAAATGTCCTAAGAAGATCTACAGGGCTGACACCTACTTACTGGATGACTTTCACCAAGCACTACAGAATCTGACTCCGCTGGCGGCCCTTCACTATTATCATGTTGCCTCTATAAAAAGAAATAAACTCAGCTTAAATTTTACCATAGAAAATAGATTTTATCATATTACTATGGAGTAAATAAACTTCATATATTCATTACTATGAAGTCCCTTTTTGCGACAAAAAAATGTTTTTAAAAATGTATACCTTCACAAAAATAATAAAATTACACTCCCCTGAAATCAAAGTTATTTTTTTGGTCTTCATAAATGATTTTTAAAAATTCTGTAATTTTTTTCTAAAAAAAAGTATTTTAAAGAAAAATTTGTTCAAGATATACAATAACAATATAACTGTAAAGATTTTCTCTTTTGTAAGTCTGACACAATTGAAGAACTAGCCTTGAAAATAACAATGTTAAGTCAGGTTTTTGCTATTTATTTTAGACAAAAATTTATGCTTTTTTTATTTATCCTTAAACTATTAGAATTAAACAAAAAAAAAAATCTTAAGTAAAAAATAAAATACCTTTAATTCTGTTGCTAAACGTCTAAATGTATCTTCAACATTGGTGTTATCTTTTGCAGAAGTTTCCATTACAAACATTATTTCAGGAACATAACGACAAAATGATTTTGGTTCATCTGGCTCGACCTCTCTTTGGTCGGTTAAATCACACTTATTCCCAATTAGAGAAACAATCACATTGGATGAAGTGTAACGTCTCACCTCTTCTATCCATTTTTGTAACGACAGAAAGGTTGATCTCTTTGTTATATCATATACTGGAAATCATTATTAATTATAAAATCAAAATGATCTACAAATATGTTAGCCACATTATTTTTACTTATGGCAGGACTGAAATCTGCAACATTTAATGGGAATGCACTACCAGATAACATTCAAATGATGTTAATGTTTGAGTCTTTGCCTTTTTATATACAAATATTCTGTATTATCCATTGTTTCTAATATATAATATCAAGTAAGTAGTAATACTTTGTTACCAGAAATATAAATGAAAGTTTCTAAATATGTTTTAATAATATGGAATAAATTTACAATCACACGTAATTAAACGCAAAATAAAATACAAATGTATGTGTATCTGTTTCAGTCTTATCATACAATTAATGAGTCATTATAAAATAATGCAAACCAGTGGGTGAATTATACAACATACCTATAATTACGCCGTTAGCAGACCGATAGTAACTTTGCGTGATAGTTCTGAAGCGTTCTTGCCCCGCCGTGTCCCATATCTGAAGCTGAATTTATTGTTTTAAATTAACCACATTCTCATTTAACAAAAAGTTATTCTAGTAGAACATACCTTAACTTTCTTTCCATCTACTAACAAAGTTTTCATTGAAAAATCTACACCTATTGTATTGCCGTGTCTTTCTATGAAATTTCCGGACTTCAGGCGTTGCACAATGCATGTTTTTCCTGTTCCACAATCACCAATGAGAACTATTTTGAATAAATAATCAAATTGTTCGTCTGGAACACTCATTAATGTGTCAGGATTACGGCTACCCATATTTAGTTATTAGAATTTGAATATATAGTATTGTAAAAATGTATGTTTACGTTGTTCTCTTGACAACCATTTTTAACAATTTCAACTTGACATTCGATTTGAATTTTATTGTTGCCATTTCCAAGTAAAAATGTAACAAATAAAAATAAACTTTTAACATAATAAACTTTATTTTAAACTATGCTTGCTAATTTTCTTCACTATATGAATAATCAAAATTAAACAAAAAAGAATAATAATTCATTAAAATATATTCCGTCTTAATAGTATAAAAGTTGCAGTTTACAGGCAATCTTACTAAAAGGATCAGCAGCTCACTAATCGCGACGCACGCACTGATAAGAGTCTCAAGAAACTACCAAGAAGAGAAACTAGCTTTTATTACTACTAATATCTGTTTAGTTTCAACCAAAGCGCCTTTCCAAAAGGCGCCGCGGAAGCTACCCACGACTTGAAGAGCCGCCTCCTAACGCTTCCCGTCCCCCGTCCTAATACTCCGGGGGAAGTCAAGATTATCAAGAGTGAGACCACGAAGATTCACCAGCTGTTACATAACCATACTCCGCGGCACAAGCCCCGCTTGCGTATCCAAGCAGCCACGCACGAAGACGGTAAGGCCATTGGCCGGCCATTCGGAGCCATTCGGCCAAGCATTGGAGGCGGAGGAGTCTTACTCCGCGCCCGCAGCGCATTACGCGTCAGTTCAACCGCGAGTCAGCCTACTCGCACGCCACCTCAACTACTACGCCGCCCGTCACTTCATGCTCAGCGTACATAGCACCTCGCCCTGCTATTAACTTCGTCAAAGCAGCCGGCGTTTCTCAAGCAAGTACCAACACAAGTACCAATACTAGTGTCGTACAAGTAAACACTCAAAAGAAGCCAGCTACCGCTATGGACGTCGTTCCTGAAGCCACGAATGCCGCCATTAGTGGTCAACCTTTTCCCAAACTGGTTGCACCATTTTAAAGTTCTCAAGACTCAACTCGGATACGCCCCCAATGCCCGTCCCTTCGGGATAGGCGTTAAATTCACGCCCGCCTCTGAATCGGAATACCGCTTAGAACAACGGTACCTTACGGAGCTGGGGAATAAAGACAACTTATATTGGCACTCTTATGGGCTGCCATCCGAAGTAGGCATCAGGCCTCAAGGTGGCCGGGGACTTCCTGTTACAATAATTCCGGAAGAAATCATGGAAGCCCTAAACAAACTCGGCTTCACCGCTGAATACGCCCGCCCAGAATGGGACGCCCTGGGTGTATCTTCATGGCGATATTGAAGAAAGCTTCCAATCTACTACTGAACATATACCAAATCACGGAGTTGATGAATATGCCCGGGTTCAAAATAGAAGCCTGGAGAGGCCCTCGCAATGCCACCGATGCAGGCCTGCCGGAGTTCCAGCCACGGATACCATCATCGGATGGCCTGTGTCAGCTGCGAGGGCGAACATACAGCGAAAGATTGTCCTCGTCCCTTGCAAGAACCAGCCACTTGTGCCAACTGCGGCGGAATACACTCTGCAAACCGTGCGGCGTGCCCTCAATTTAAGGTAGAGGCGCGCATCCTGCGGATTACTCATTGCTGAGCGGCGGTCGATAATGCATCAACCCATTCCAAATACCGAATTCTTCCAGTTTTTGGGGATCGTAGTCCAACACAACAACCAGACGCTACGCATCTTCGTGATTTACTGTCCGCGTCTGTCTACACTGGCAGTCGGGGAGGTGCGGAGCCTCACGGATCAACCAACCCCGACGCTAGCAGCCGGTGGCTGGAACGCCCATCACACCATCTAGAGATGCCGCACCATGTGCCCGAACGGGCGCCGCCAACATGAAGACGCAGAGAAGCACGGGTACGTGGTCGAGGGCCCAGATTAGTCTACCCACTACTCTGTTTCCCAATCCCACGCTCCTAGCACTATCGACCTTGCAATACATCGCGGATTTGGCAATACCCAATTAGCGTTGGAAAGGAAATAAAGACGAAGATCTCCATTACTTCGCAGAACTCCTAACGAAGGCCAAGGAAAAGACCACAATACCAATGCAGGAAGCTGCCTCCCACCCTTCAGCGCATCTAAGCCCTCATCTGGCGTAAGCGAATATTACGCAAAGAGAAAGACGAAAGTATCTCCAAATTTGACTAAGAAAAAAAGATCAGTAAATATAATTTCAGCAATACTCGTTATTGCATTTTTATATGGAAATGAGTATGTTATATGGTAATATGTATAGAATGGTATATATTTTGTAAAATATAGAATTTAAATATGGTAGAATATGGTAAAAAAGCATTCTTATATCAGTAAAGTGATATCGGCATAGCCAATGGCATAGCAAGTGATTTTTTGTAAAGTAACTGCACGTGAAATATGAATTGACACTGGTCACTGACAGTTGTCAACATCAGGTGTCAACGATAATCAAATTTAATTGCTATAAAGATAATTTGTAAATATTGAAATTTTTATATTAACTGGAAGGAAAAACAATATATACTATTATAAAGCACACTAAATATTAATAAAAATGTTAAGGTTTTATAAAATTTACCTTAATTTTGCTTTATTCTTTTTTTCTTCTATATGCGGTGCTTTTGAGGTAAATATACCATCTCGTTAGTTATTTAAAAAACAATAATTTAGGATGTAAATAAATTAACTTCTACTTAAAACAGATTCCAGAACAGTTTCAAAAATCCAACCACACAAACAATTGGGCAGTATTAGTAGACACTTCTCGGTTTTGGTTCAACTATCGTCATGTAGCTAATGTGCTGTCTATTTATCGAAGTGTGAAGCGTCTGGGTATCCCGGATAGCCAAATCATACTCATGATATCTGATGATATGGCCTGTAATCCTAGAAACCCACGGCCAGCGACTATCTTCAATAATGCACATGAACAAATAAATGTCTATGGTGATGATGTAGAAGTAGACTATAGGGGATATGAAGTAAGTCATTACCAACTAAGATCATAATTGAGCTAAAAATGTAACATTTTCAATGGCCTTGCAATGCTCAGATTTCAAAATTTGCATCTTAGAATGTTATGAAAAAAGTGTGCGTACCAAGTATACTATTTAGTAATATAGTTTTACAAAATACAACCACTCTTTTCAACGATTCACTATATTTCTATGCATTCCTTGCCAAATGAAGCTTATTAACCCTTGATTATGCATATGGAAGTTATATCTACCTAAAGAAGACTAAATTTCATAAACTTGAGTGACTGAATATGACATTTCTATATTTGGATTATACAAATTTGACTTTTGTTGACTCATTCCCAGCTTAAATGAGTCCCAATTGCATTTTCTTATAATATGCACATCCTCACAAAAACAATTTCAGTTCTTACCAACCCTAAATCAGAAATCCCTAAGATCTTCTGAAGATCCAACCTTGTATATTTATTAAATTAAATTTGTCAACAAGTGGCCACCTGTCAAGACATCCAAGTTTAGAACAGTATAAAAAAATCCCAATTACTGTGTTGATTCAGATAAATAAAAAGTAGTTTTAGTATATGTATATTTTAAGTGTATTTATTATTATTGTTGGCTATAACTATCAAAATTCTATTAGATGATAATAATTATGGGAATCTAAACATTAAAACTCAGTATTAAAATAAAATTGTTCCATTTATGTATTTAATTCAACTTTAATGGATATGTATTATAAATAAAGAATATCATAATAAAAATAATATTTAATGCCCTGAAGTACTAATCTAAGTAATATTTGAACTATAAATTTTTAGTTTGAGTTCTCTCTTTTATTTGTATATATTTTTTAAGGTATCAGTTGAAAATTTTGTCAGACTTCTCACCGGACGTGTTCCACCAGACACGCCTCAGTCCAAACGTCTTCTCACTGATGAAGGCAGTAACATATTAATATACTTAACTGGCCATGGTGGCGATGGATTTCTGAAGTTTCAAGACTCAGAAGAAGTTACAAGCCAAGAACTTGCTGATGCTCTCGAACAAATGTGGCAGAAACGAAGGTAGTTAATAAAAGAAACCAAAAAATTACATATTAATATTTACATTTAAAAGTTACAAATAAAACAAATCTTTTAATATATTTTTTTAAATATTTTTAGATACAATGAGATTTTCTTCATAATAGACACGTGTCAGGCGTCGTCAATGTATGAAAAATTCTATTCGCCAAATATTTTAGCAACAGCCAGTAGTTTAGTTGGAGAGGATTCACTCTCAGTGAGTATTTCAGTTAATAAGCTAAGTCATAAACAAGTATTTTAGTAAATGAAACCATAGATAAAATGTGGTTTTTTGTTTTAGCATCATGTTGATTCAGCCATTGGAGTGTATATAATAGACAGATACACCTACTATGTTTTAGAGTTTTTGGAAAATGTACATCCTAACAGCAAGAAAACTATGTCGGAATTTGTAAGTAAATCATTCCTTAAAATAAATCAGATATTCTACAGTCTTAATAAACTTAAAAACATTTTTTTTAACCATGTTTCATTAAATATTAATAATATTTCTAGCTTGCTGTGTGTCCGAAAAGCGCGTGTTTATCAACAGTGGGGGTGCGTCGTGATTTATTCAAACGTGATTCGAACAAGGTGCCGATCACAGACTTCTTTGGTTCCGTCAGACCAGTGATTATAACCACAGACCCCATATATATACATGACATACCAAAGAGAAAGAAGACAAGGTATGTTTATTGCCATAGAGTATTTATTGTTTTTTCAAATGACCAATAAGGCTTTAACAATATATCAAAAGATACCATCTCATAAATATTTAAGATTATGTATATTTTTTCAGGAATACAACAAAAGTACCTGAAAAGAGGGAGTATGTACAGCAATTCCCAAAGCATTTAATAATAGATAAAGTGTAATTTGTACCTAGTCCTATATTTATCATAATAAAATAATGCTAAAAAAAATTGATATTAGTATTTAATTTCTTGAAAGATGCAAAACCTATAGGTTTTAAAAATATATATATTGTCTATGGTTCAATAATAAAAGTAATCCAAAGACAATGACAGTTACAGTTAATAGACCAGAAGCTAGTGAGGCCGCGTGTGAGAGAAAATGATTGTGGAATGTTTTAAAATTGATTTTATTTAAAAAAATTTTTTTTTAATTAGATCCAAAATTGTTAAAAAATAAAAAGTCTTAAATGTAGTAGGTAGTTAAAATAACAAAAAATTAAAATTAAATCTTCTTTCATATTCTTTTATGTTTGTATTTGTAGACTTTTGTAAAAAGTTGATTGTTTTGAATGCCTACATAATGATTTTTTTTTAGTTCAACGATGTGCAAAGCAAAGACAAATCGTAAACTGAAAGGACCAAAAAGTAATATAATTGTTACTTATTAAACCCCGACTTAAAAATAGAAATAATAATAATAATAAATAGAAATTTTATGTATCCGTATGTTCATTTAAAATTTCACTGGCTTAAGTATTTCTATCAATATTCCATAAGAACCTTTCGCCCGCACCAATAAAACCTCAATATTTTAGAGACGTCTATTTCTATTTGGACCAAACATAGCTAAGAACCATCTCGACGAACCAGGCTTTCGATAAAAAAAACCGCAATCAAATCTGTCCACACGTTTGGCCGCTAAATTGCCACAGACAGACACACATATACACAGATCGACAAGTCAAACTTATAAGACCCCTCTATTTAGTCGGGGGTTAAAAAAAAAGGAGGAATAAAAAATAGTGTATTTTTTAATTATAAATAAAAGTTTATCAAACACTAATTTATAATATCCAAATACATATAGCTATATACCTACGCATCTAAATCAATTTTATGACATCTTGACTTACCGATACTTTTAAAAAATGCGTAACTTCTACAACACTAACAGTATTATTATACATACTAATATAACTTCGGTTGTAGGTACTGAAGGATTTTTATTTTAAAAGCACTAATCCCTAGAACTAACAACTGCATTAAAAAGATCTTTGCATTTTCTACATTTATCATATTAGAATAGATATATCATTTGAAAAAACGCACTTAAATTTACGAAAAATAGTTTTTACTCACCGATTACAATTTTAGTAACTTAGAACTTACAATCCGCAACGACTTGCGAAGCCAGGTACAGTCGCTAGAAACGGCTAATTAATAATAAAGTTGGTTGAAATAAAACACATTATATTTGCTCATATTTATTTCTATAAGTACTAAGAATAAAATTCTCTTTAACATCATGTAACACAACCGAGTCGATAGTGAAGTCAAAACGCAATAGCAACGAGAACTCACACTGATATGAGATCAAAATTTAAAGGACTATAGCACCATTTCAGTTACTATCTATAGGCCATTCTTTTTGGTCTAACATTCCATCATATACTAGACTATATCTAAGAACATAAAATTTTATTCAAATGTACCACATCACTAAATTTTTGTACGTTAGAACAAATATTTAGTGACACATCACTATTTTTTTGTAAAATTTAGTCCAAATATTTAGTGATGGGAACTCGACTAGTTAGCTATTTAGCTAAAAAATATAATTTATCTTTTGACATATCAAAGCTTATCTGAAAGGTGTACTTGCCATATATAAATGCTATTTTTTTATAATAACGAATATTTTTTAATAGCGTCATATTTAAACAATTATTGGAGTTTATATTAAACTAATTGGTAACAGCGAGATGTGCTTATTAAAAGTTAAACTATTTAAATTTACGTTCCTACTAGATTATTAGCCTCAGATATTATTTAGGAAGATAAACATTGATTTATATTTCCACATGGTTAGTTCAAAAATAGAGTAAAAAATCTCCAAGCATTTAAAAAATCCATCTCAGATCTTTATAAAATATAATAATAATGAAGCTAGTGATATTAAGCTGGTTGAGAAATATGTTCGGTAAATAATTTGAGTATAAGCTAAAGTGTAATTTATCAGTTGCTAAATTTCCTAAATGCCAGGCTATTTTCCACATTATTTCTAATTTAATTTACTTTCTTGAAGAAATGCATTAGATATTTGTAACAACAAACTTGTTTACAAAGAAATCACTTAAAATTGTCCTAAATTACGCAAAACTTTCTTATTCTACAAGCTCAAACATGCTACTACCACTATATTTAATAACTTACCCTAATATTCTCTTTATCATTCAACAATTCCTATTTCCTACAAATACATAATAATTAAAAAGGTTCTTATTTACTTAAAATAAATAACAAATCATTTGATCATTTAAAAAACAAATAACTTAATATTAATATCAATAATATTTCATAAACTAAAAAAAATATATATTTTTTAAAGTTGGTAACAGTAACCTTAAAATTAATTGTAACATAACAATAATACAATTAAAAGAAATAAAAAATATGTTAACAATAATACAATTAAATAAAACCAAAAAAATATATATTGTATTTAATTCATATTTACAATGAATATATTTGTACTTGATATTTAATGGTACTGGAGAAATTTTACATATAGCATTTATTCTGTTATAAAAATCTTCGACAAAATAGTACATTATATTATGAAAAAAAAAACTTTGTACCTACTTAAGGCATTTCGGAACGGTTAATGTCATAATATACATATTTATTATTTACAGTTATGTGTAGGTATTTGTAGCATACAAGGAAAATGCTATGTCTCATATATATATATAAATAAAATATGATCTACTTAGTAATTCTTGGTCAGGGCACTTTTGTGATATTTCTTGTGTATTTACAATGACTGATTAGCATTTGATTATAAATATGTCTAGATAATATCGCCCTGAAAATAAGTTTATTGTTTTTAAAAACATATATTTTTTAAGGACATTGGTCATATAAAATATTTTACTCATTAAAACATTGAAATTAGGCAAATACTAATATGTAAAAAAATCTAGTATTGTTATGTATTTTGGACCTAACTTGAACCAAATATATAAAAAACTTACAATAAAAAACATTGATCTTGGTTTTTAAAGTACTTATAAAGAAGCATTTTGTTGATATGCCCATATACTTACTACTGCTCATAATCAAAAATATTATTAAGGAAATATATATATATAAATATTATAACACCATTAAATACCCTAATCTTTTTAATTATTGGCACTAATTTAAGGAAATTTCAATTATGCAACTTGCAACACCGGAAACAGTTTTAGTTCGTTTATATTCAGTGATGATAATTTTGTATAATTATTATACATAGAACAGTCGAGCCACAGGTAGGCCAGTGAGTGCGAGTGTCGAACAAATAGAGTAAAGAGAGACCTATACTTATCTCTGTCTAAGTACCCATGCAAGAAAGAGAGACAGATAGGTTACCTCATTTGCTTACTCTTTTTCTTCGATGGACAAATTTTAGGCTGGCTTCCCTACTCTATGTATAAAAAATCTATGCATTATCGTACTATTATTTTGACGTTTTTAAGCCAGAGATAATCTAGACGTATTTATAATCAAAGATAAAGCTAGTCCTTTATAAACAATATATTTATAATGACTATGAAACCTGATACTTATATATTTCGCTTATTTTATTGACTTGTTCCTACAAAATACGGAAGCACTAATTAACTTGTTACCTTTAAATAGAATGTTTATAAAATATAATTTAATTACTAGTAATAATTAAGATAATTACGAAGAGAAATGTTTTTTGTAGTTTAACAATTTTAACTAATTATATAATGTATAATAACAATTGGGAAGTGTTATAAAAATATTTTAATTAAATCAGAAAATTTCCCGGGTAGTTGCATACCCATAAGGGTTTTTATTCATGGGTTCGAAGCATGGCAGACTGGAGACTAAAAGTCGACGAAACTGTCTCGATACTAGTCGGATAAAATTCCTAAATAATTACTTAATACATCCGGGAAAATATATTTATAATAACCACAAAAAATAAGGAAGTATTTCAATTTATTTAAATATAGAATGCAAAATAAACCCATACATGCAGAGATTCGAATCCACGACCTCTGGGAAACCGGACGGTTTATTTTTCATTCTATACTTTTATGTAAATTTAAATAAGCTTAACATGTTTATAGATATTTTCAAATAAGGAAGTATTTTATATTATAAATTGATGAATTAATAGTATTATGTAGAATTAACTTAAAATGCATATCTAAACGGCAGTACCTAACAGATTACAATATTTTATTGAATGTATTAGATTTAATTAAATCGTAGATCAAAAAACTATTTGACTACTATTAACAACATTGTTGAGTCCACATTTTTCATGTTGAAATGTAATTATTAACTAACAAATGGAACTTATTATAGATGAATGTATATTTACCAACGGATATATATTTACGTCGTATAGCTTATAAGCTATTAAGAATATTGATCGATAGGGAAGCCATTTTGTTTTCCCTTTACAATCAGTCTTTCCAATTTTTTCATCATCCATCTTCCTGTCAAATTTGACACTTTGAACAAAGCATTCTTTTTTTTCAGCCATGGTTGTTGTCGTTGTCCTTTTGAATAATTTCGTAATAGTTGTCTATGGTATAGTTGAATAATTGAAAGTCGTTTCTGAAATAAATAATATAAATTAAAAATGGAAGAAGTGTTATTTTATCATAGCAAAATTTATTTATAACAAGATTGACATTCTGATGATAGTTGAGCGCAGATTCAAGGATTTAATTCGTACATTTTGCGAAGTTTTTTGCTAGTACATGACCGATCACTGATTTTTGTTGCAAAACTATCGGTGATAATGTTACTTTTCAAATAAAAACCGATAATAATCGGTTCAGTAGTTAGGGAGAAGAAGCATCAGGGAGAACGTATTGCAGCCAACAACATGCTCTGCACTCAATAATAATTAATACTAATATTTCATTACTATTATTTAAACACTGAATCAATCACATTATATGCCCACACTCTAAATAAAAGTTGATAGACATGGGCCAAAAGTACTGGACCTCTTAAAGTCATAAGGATAATAATGAGACTATTATTATACAAGAAATAAAATATATTTACAATTTATTTATATAATTAATATTAAATATTTCCACTGTGATAATACTATATACATTTCCCATGTCATCCTGACGTGTCATAGATAATTATTTTCATGCATATATATATATATGCACAGTGTATACAGAACATAAATACGCATACAGCCTTGATTACACAGATCGGTATTCCACCTTTAGGATTAATGAAAGGGAATTGTTTTATCCAATCTTGTGTTTTCACGATCTTTGTTGTTTCGTTGTTTGAATAAATGAATGTGTGTTGTTTTATTTTTTGGAAATTATTGTATTATTATACAAAAAAGATACATATAATAAATACAAAAAAGAGTAAGTATTATTATTAAGTATATGGTATAAAAATATTTATCCAAAATACTTTTAAAAGCGTTTATTAAAACACCTATTTTAAAGAGAACTCTTATATTATTAAAAGTGAAATCAAGTCTATTAACTAATCTAAAAATGCATGTATCCGACTGATTTAACAATAATTTTGAACTAAACTTTGTTAAAACACAGACTATATGAAAAAAACTATAAACAAAATACATTATTTATCAAATATTTATAAATTATATCAATCTCAACTATTTTGCGAGTATTTACGTACTTGCACAAGTTATAAGCCAGTGAATACCTACTTGTACAAGTTGTAAAGGCCATCCAGTTGTGATTTCTTGAGACGCGAATACAAATGGTTGATGTTATGCAACATTATTTATCAAATTATGTATTAATTAAAAAAATTATATCAATCTTAACTATTGTGCGAGTATTTACGTACTTGCGCAAGTTATAAGCCAGTGAATACCTACTTGTACAAGTTGTAAAGGCCATCCAGTTGCGATTTCTTGAGACGCGAATACAAATGGTTGATGTTATGCAATGTGTTAGTTCCCTTTCCGCTGTTCCGCCATTCCGGTTTTATGACTTCATGGAGACGAGCCATTTGGATCAAGAATCTTTGATCTTCCTGCAAATAGTAATTAATATCTTTGAAAATATAAACATGTATACGTTACTCTTATTAAATTAAAAAAAAAAAAATTAAAATAACCCGATACGGGCAAGCATTCGAACCCGCGACCTCTGATAGGACAGTTTCGCAGAGGTCGCGGATTCGAATTGAAATAAAATCGGTTTTTTGTTTTTACTCTTTATTTATTTAAAAATAAATATAAACCGACATGGACAAAATTAAGCATTCTATGTAATATTTTTTCTTTGGCAATTGGAAGCTCAATTGGTGGAGCGACGGGACGATATCGAATTATTTTTGTTTATATCATTCCATTTTTAAAATAAAACTTTTTTGGTGAGATTGCCATAATTTGCTATAAATATAAAAAAAAATTATAAACCGACCCTTAAATATAAGGCATAATTTAAATATAATAATAGGAAGAGCAATAAATAATAGTGTGTATTTAACGATAATTCTTTTTTAATTTCTAAGCCCAAGTATTAATTTCATAGTCATCAAATATGATTGTAGTATGAACTGCCGGTGTTTTATAAATATCATTGTGTGTGTTAATATATATTATAGTATGATATTAATGTAATAGTGTGTGTTAATGGTATTGAAGTATTTTTTATCTATATTTGCTAAATAAAAGTGGATACAAGTATTTAAACGATTTGGAATGATATGCGAATATTTTTAATTAGTTTTATTAATTAGAATACTGTTACCAGCGATTTCGTCTGCTCCATTCAAACGATAAGCTATCATTACCTAAATATATACCAATACATCCATGTTAGGTTCATTTAAAATTTTGTATTTTCACATGAAAATAATATTTTTTTCGGAGTTCAAAGCATTATGGACTCATGCGTACACCACGTCATTTAATTATAATTTATCCCACAGTTTTATTATATGGTATAGTCCAGATATTTTTTTGTAAAAAGGAACAGGCAACAGCCAAAAAAAAATGTTTATAAAATATATTTTAATTTATGAAAATATCTTTAAACATGTATAGCTATGTTAAGCTTATTTAAATTTATATTGATATAGAATGAAAAATAAGCCGATACGAGCAGGGATTCAAACCCCTGACCTCTGGGAAACCGTCCCGTCGCTCTACCAATTGAGCTACCGTATCGCTGTCCGTCTCGGTGAATTAAGCATTCTATATGTGACCATCTTAATCAGGACGGTGGTGACATCTATTAGGCTTTTTTTCAAAATCCTAACCAATGTTTCTAATTATACAGTATAGATAAACGAAAACAAAACTAGTTCGAATCTCTGCCTGTATCGGTTTATTTTTCATTCTATATTTAAATAAATTTAAATAAGCTAACATGGCTATGCATGTTTAAAGATATTTTCATACATTAATTTCGGTAGTGACATCTTTTCAAAATTTATCTGTACTGCAAAGTTGGAGACGGACAGCGATACGGTACCTCAATTGGTAGAGCGACGGGACGGTTTCCCAGAGGTCGCGGGTTCGAATCCCTGCCCGTATCGGTTTATTTTTCATTCTATATTTATATAAAGATATATTTTATTTTCTTATTCTAAGCCCTCGAAACTATTAGTTAACGAAAATATTACCTTCTAATTTTTTTTTGTTAAATAAAAAGAAACTGGCAGCAGACAAAAAAAGTTGTGTATACATTTTAAATTCCTATTCGTGAGTCCCCGAAACTTTTTGTTAAATATTTTAGAAGTATGTACATAAATAAATAAATAAAAAAAAAGATTAATATATATTTTTGCAGTTTCGAAGTACGGAGTATATACATATTCATTATCACATAAAACACATTTTATCATAAGTATTTTTTTTTTATAAATACTTACAATTATACCTAACTTTTATATACTATACCAGTCTACCCTACTCGGCTTGTCGAGTGTAACTAAGCTCTTGGCTCCTGCGCTTTCACAGATCTATAAAATTTGTTTATATTTTTTTTAATGTGTTCCTGACTAAAGAGGATTAATAAAATCCATGCAAAAAAACAACATTATCTGTGTGTTTTATTAATCTAATTTTCATTTATAGTTATTTTATATGGAGGAGGAAAACCTGCCTACAATATGTCCATCTACAAAAAAAAAAAGACAGCAAATGAGACTAACTATCTGTCTCTCTTTCTTACATGTGTGAATAGACAAAGTTTCGTTTTCCAGCCTAATATGTGTCCATCAAAAATAAGAGACAGCAAATGGGCTAACTATCTGTCTCTCTTTCTTACATGTGTGAATAGACAAAGTATCGTTCTCTAATCTTGCCTCTTTTATTATTTGTCGGACACTGACACTCAAAGGCTTGGGATAAGTATCGGTCTTTCATTTTACCTCTTATTATTTGTCAGATACTCATAGGCCTGGATAGGTCTCCCTATTCTATGTATAACAATTGAATTAATTTTACCTACTAACGCCATCTAAATTACAATACAACTACATTCATCTAGGACGTATTTTGTTTTTGTTGTAATTTCAAATGCACGACTCAGTTGCTTCGCAGTTACCGTTGTGTTCTTAATTAGAATAATTTGCTATTACGGTTATTTTGCTAATTGCTCAAGTTATACTCCTTGGATTGTTTCCTTGAAATAATATAAATAACAAGCGATTTTAATATTTACCCGTGACGGTTAAATATGGCGGCAAATGGCGAAATTTAGTTAATTAGGTTATAATTTTAAGTTTTATAAAATATACTTCTTATCATTAAATATGTGTGTATATACATATATGAATGATATGAATACTTCAAGACTATAATAATGTTAATAATAATAATATACATTTAATTATAATTTAAATATGATATTTATGTACTTGTAATATATTTAAAAACCTAGGAGTTAGAACCAAACAATAGAATGGACAGTTTTAGTTTTATTTGTCTTCTGTCTGTGTCTTATTAATAAACTAAAAACCTATTATAATTGTAATACAACAAAACTATACGATTAAATGTTTATAACAATATATAATAATAATAATAAAGCTACCCTAATTTACAAAGCATGTATTGATTTAAACTCCATTTTGAACAACATAAGTGGCGTCGGTCTTTATTACGGTTATGCATTTCAAATATGGAACGTTAATTTCCTTTCGATAGATTAAGCGCGCAATTTGCCTGCTTTTATGTAACATTTCGCGCTCAAACAGAAGCTACGAGTACCAACATGACGATGAAACAATATATCATTTAGATTTTGTTTATTTGTATAGATTCTAACATTAATATAAAATAATAACGAGACTATTTAAATTATTGCATTAGTGTAAGTCCTTGATATAAGTATGCAAAGTTTTAAATTAATCGGACGTTTTAAAGTAGGTCAAAATCATGTTAAAATATTCCGTTACAGAGACACACACTAAGATACATACCAAGCTAATACAAGAGTGTTAAAAAAGATAACATATATGTTTTAGATTTCTATTATTTGTAAAGTTCAAGTTTAAATACAAAAAAAAAATGTTGAGTTATTAAAAAACTTATAAAAACATTGAGTTTAAAATGAGTAAATTTTCTTGATGTGGTGTGTGTAAAGACTTTTTATAAGGAAAATCCTCTAGTTGGATATAAAAGACACAAAAAAATACACCTATACTCTAGAGCATAGTGATATGAAAAAAAAAAACAAGTCATAAAGGAAAGGGAAGTTAACGTAGGTCTTTTTTAAACGACACAAAGTGAAAGAAACATTTTCGACGGGAAATTTATTTTTTAGAGTTGACTTCCCGACAACGAAGAAAACATCCGTATTATGTTTGACTTAAAAAATTATCTCCGAATATTAATAGAAACAGTAAATTTTTATTATTTGCTTGTTTTAAGAGTGTTACAAATACAACGATACAAATACTTAGAAATACACATTATAAATACTGAGAATATGTTTAATAAACGACCAAAACCAGGAATACAGATATCTATGCTCATTACATACATGCCTGTCGGAAATCGAACCCGAGCCACTTTGAGCCACTATACGTCGGGAGTCTGCGCTATAACCACTCGACCAAGTGAGCGGTTAAAAAGTTAATTATTTAATTAAATACTTACGTCAAGAGTTTCAAATTTTAGTATGACATCGAAGTTGAACTTGCAGGGTGTGCAGAAGTCTGTGTATGGTGTCCAATGCATGTCTAGGGTTCGTTTCACCTTGGACTCATCCAGCACATGGGAGACGAACTCCTCAAAAACTGGGTACCGTTCGGTTGGAACTGGCTTCTGACTTCCCTGAAAGATATACGCACATTAGGACAAGGTTGTTTGAAATTGTCTATAATAGCCATTTTAAATAAATATGGAGTTAAAAATTAAGGAAGGAAATCATTCCGTTCTATTATCCATAGTATATAATGTTATGAAATATAAATGAAAATTGTTAGTGTTATATGATTTTGGTATATGTATTATTAATATAATATTAAAAGTTCGTAAATAGCTCACTAGATATTGACGTTTGATTGCACTATACCCCTAGTACAAGTTTTGACGTTACGAATACTATGACAGTTTAGCAAATCGTAAAATCAAATTATAGAATTATTATCATAGAATTAATATACAACATCTCTATGATTATTATACACTCTATGAATCAACAAATATTAACATATTAAAAAATATATTTATATTTACTTATTTAGGATTCTTCCATAAATTGTCCTAAATGAAAAGTAAAGTAAAAGTTCTGTTATTGACTAAAATTGGTTAAAGAAATTAAATATTATAACCTATTTATTAAATTTAGGAAATTATTTTGAGAATCTTGAGCGTCTGTGACCAGTTTTTCGTAGGTCTATGGCAATTAATTTTCCGAACTTAGACAATGAAAATGTTTTTGTATATAACTTACCTAAATAAAGATTTTGATTTAATAGGAGCTGAATTTTAATAAATAAATCAATGGGGTGTTCAAAATACATTGTTTATTTTTTTTTTAAATATAATTCGCGAATATTATTTATTCTAAAAGTAAATGATATGCTTAACATACATACAATATAAAAACAATTTCTAACATGATATTTTATTAACATGAAATACGAATAATTTAGAATATCTGAGGTAGAAAATATCATATATATATTGCGTCTAAAAAATCATAAAAAATATTTACGATCCAAAATATCAAACTATAAATTTTATAGATCATAACTCGCAGATGTGTGCTATCAGCAGTGTTCCATAACTATTTCTACATAATGTGTACTAATACAATGTTTTGTCTGTACGTGTGAACTACTGTATTTGTGAGTTTTGTTGGATAATTCCATTTCACACGGCCCTGGGGTTTCTGTTATTGATACACACTCTATAATATATGAATGAGTACAAACAATTTCATAATTTACAGGTATACCAACTTAATAAAATAATAGCAGAAAGAAGATTAAATAATAGTCAGTACGGCCACCTTAACGGGCACAATATACATGACAACATCATAAAATACTTAATAATTTGTTTATTTATACAAAAAGGTTTTACTACCTTTCTATACTTCTTAATTATTCTCCTCCCCATTTGATCGTGGAATGATTTAGGCCAGGCGTGGACAATTTTATCATTATAGGCTGAGGCCAGTCTTTCCAAGGGATGCCGTACTATCAGGAATGTTATGGAGTCCCCCTGAGCCTTTCTGATCATCTCCACAGTGGGCCTTGCGTATTTCTTCCTGGCCAGTTCTAGAGGCACCTCCTTTGTTCTGTTCAGGTACGCTGCTGTATAATTTGCCATCAGGTTGAAGTTATACATCCAGGATGTAGAGGCAGCTTTGAAGATATTACACCTGGAACATAAAAATTACTATAACATTTATGTAATTTAAGAAATATATATAGAATGAAAAATATATTGATACGAGCATTCGAATTCGCGACCTCTGGGAAACCATCCCGTCACTCTAAAAATTGAGCCGTATCACTAACCGCTTCGGTGAATTTAGCGTTCTATAAGTGATCGTCTTTATCGGGACGGTGGTGACATCTATTAGGCTTCTTTCGAAAATCCTAACCAATATTTCTAACTTGGCAGTATAGATTAACATTGAAAAGATGCTACAATAGAAATTAATGTTTGAAAATATCTGTACAAATGCAAAGTTAGAAACATTGGTTAGGATGATAAAAATATAATATATTAATATGTTACATAACTGAAGACAAAGTCGAAGTTTCTTTAGTTCAAATAGGCATACATAGCACTTATGAAACGTCAAACGTCAAAGTCTAAGGAAAAGAACCGGAAAGAAATTCAGTGAAGACTCTTTTAAAATAATATTAAGTACCAAAACTTATATAACTAACCATACGATTTTAGATTTACAAAGTCTTTAAAGATTTTTACGTTACAAAATAAATGCAACTATAAAATGCTTTATCCTGTAAAAAAGCTGTAATTGGAAATCATTCCAAGGAAAATAACCTATAAAATATAACAAGATAGAATTTGATAGAAATGTATGATCATATTTTCCGATAAATCCAATTTCTCTCACCATATAACATGATATTGTCGATTGATCAAGTATTCCCAGGCGTAGGCTTTATGCCCTGAGCTATCTAGACCGAGTCTAGAACATTCGCTTCTTAGATAATCCCTTCTAGTGTCCATCCGACTGCCAACATCCAGGAACTTCTCTCTGGTAAGCAAGCTTTCATCATGGCTACCGTTTTCGAAGACGTACTATAACAATGAGAAAAGATTACATAATTAAAAATATTTATATACATATATAATGTATTTTTATGTTACAATATACAGTTCCATTTATAATTAATTGGCCACCTCTTGCAAAGCAGTCTCTCTACATCAAACCCAAGAACATTTGTTATACGACTTTTTAAAATTGATAGTTTTTAAAATTTAAGTTTACCCATACAAAATGTATTTGTTGCCTCTGAACTGGCATTAACTCTGAGCGTAGGTATGGCGCCCGGGCGTTGATCTGGTAAGTACATCTTACAAAATACAGAGTAATAAATAAAAGAGGGAGCAAAAATGTTTTTTGTTTCGTTTTTTTGTGTTGTTTTTTAAGATCAAGTTTTGTAAAAAGTTGTATAACAAATGTTATTAGGATTGACGTAGAGAGTCTGCCTTCAAGAGGGGGCCAATTAACTACAAAAAACTCTATATATTATTAAAAATAATTTGCGGTCTGTGCGTGATTTTCAATGTCTTATAAATATTTAAATTAGGTGTGAACTGTGAAACATTTTTTAGAATTCGTAATTTATTATATTCAAAGAGTATGGGGGATTGTATATTTAGTATTACAACTGTCATTCTGACTTTTTAAGTTTTATATTAAAAGTTATTGATCACATTATGCTACATGTAAACAAAGGATTAAACGAAATAATAAACCTAATAATAATTATTTATTTCTAAATTACTATATAAAACTGTAGATTCTGTACAACTATTTTTTTTTTATTTTTATACCTGTGTTAAATATTCTATTTATTTCACTGAAAAATATATATTTTAAATACATATATATATTTTTTGTTTTTTGTATCTGAAAAAGGAAAGATACTTCAGATGATGTTCTATAATAAATAACATCGATAAACTGATAAAGACCCCAATAAAATTATCACCAACTTGATCAAATTCTAAAAATAATTAAGAGTTTAAAAGTTTTGCAGATATTACATATAGTACCAATACACATACAACCTTTGTAACAATTCACACTTTACTCAAATTATATATGTATTACATATAACACCCAGTTATACCGTTATGTAAATTGGCTGTAATTATTATTTAGGGTTGTCACATTACTTCGCGAATTATTTTATCATATAAAGCTCGCGGAATCCCAAAAGGTCTATAATAAAATGGTAAACCCAATTACGAATTGCTGAGGAAGCTCCCTATTAGGTAATTTGATAAGAAGTTAAATTTGATTACCATGTAAAATATAAATACATCATACATACATTCTTTTAATAAAACTGATAACAAATAAAAGCTTTTTTTTAATAAATATGGAATGAGATATTCATGTATACGGACAGGATTCGAACCTGCAACTTTTGGGAAACCGTCCCGTCGTTTTGCTAATTTAGTTGCTACTTTTCTTTAATTTAGCATTTTAATTACATAAAATGTATGCAAAAAAATATAAAAGTCTGAAATATTTTTTTGTAAATTGTAACGACAGCCCTAACAGTATATTTTTCGTCACACATATGAAATTTTTGTTATTAGCACGCGACTGTTTTAATCACCGTATGTAATTACCAGTTTTAATAATTGATGTTTATTGCTAAAAAAATGTACAAGTATCAAGATTAGTTCATCCAAGTATGACTTTTAAATAGGTTTTTCTATGACGTGTATTATGAGGAATGACATAACTATATGATAATCTACGGATATGCAGTCTTAGCTTCCATTGTTCTACCTCATCTTCATTCAAACCACGGAGCACTACGTGAACTGGCTTGTGGAGTTTTATTGTCATTAAAAAAAACGGACGATGTAGAACCTCCACAGACCACTATGTAAACTTGAGTTGACTTTTGGCGGCATTTACAAAAATACACACTAATATACAACCTCCTTTTGAAGTTAGTTAGAAGAAACTATGGTGTTTAGAAAACTTGTGTGCTTGTGTTTAAATTTTGTTGTTATTAAAAAAAACAGACGATATAGATCCTCCACGGACCGCTACTTGAAGTTGAGTTTAATTTTGACGGCGTTTATAAAAACGCACACTAATATACAACCTCATTTTGAAGTAGGTTAGAAAAAACTGTGGTATTCAATTTCCTTATAGAATAAAACAATTGCGTTTTATTATTGTCTATCTGGTATTTAAGAAAATTATTTTAAATGAATTCGATATTCGTTGAAAAATAACTTAATCATTTGATTCCCATATTTTGGCTCGGCATTGTGGAAACATTTATTGAGGTTACATGAATCTTAAGAAAAAAGAATAGGACCGGTTTTTGTGTTACATAAAGTATATATCACGATAACACATCTTAATAATAAAAGATTTGTATTTACGTAAATTGATAAGGATTATTGTAAGTGGTTCAACTTGTTATTATATATATATATATATATAAGTTGTAATTACATTGAGGAAACATCACAAAGACCGTTAGATTATAAACATAAATAATTTATCAATATCATTTATTGAAGCTTAATAAGTTATAGATTATAAATTCTACAATATTAATTGGTTTTCTTCATTCAACAAGGAAAAAAAAAATATCTGTATAGTTTTTTTTTCTAGGTATTTTATACATTAAGTAGGTATTTTATCGTGATAAAATTCAAATATAAAAGGGAAGACTGCCTTTCACCGACTAATAGCTGTATGTTGTAGCTTTTCTTGACAATGACACATACATACTTACTGACTTACATACATAGCCATACTTTAGTCCTCAAGTTTCTACACAAATTGAGTTTACACAAATTACTAGGTAGGTACTTGAGAAATCTCATATGGAACACACTGACAGCTCTGACACAGTACAAACTACATCTGTCAACGCCACTACATTTTAGCGCGCATTTTAGAGCGCATAAATAGTAGTAGTAGCGAGTGTATAAATAATAATAATTATAATAATAACGTTTATTACACCCTATTAAAATTTATACACACATGGGCGTACCGAGAGGGAGGGGAGCAGGGGGGGGGGGCAGCTGCCCCCTGGACATAGTATACCTCTTTACTGCCTTCTATTGTAAATTAAAATTGGAATTTTACATTATAAAATAAAACCAATTAAGTTTTAAAAATTGAAGAAGGTTTAGGAATGCTTTCTCATGTCTCTCTCATGATCTATGTATTAAAAACAAATACAATTCTTTAGTAAAACTTTTAGTAAACACTTTAAAGTCTATAAGCTTCATTAGAAGCGAGATTAGGCAAAAACAAATCACCAAAGAGGCGTTTGCTCTTTCATTGTTAAACCATGCTCAGAAAATTAAAATTACAGATCCAAAATTACAAAAATACGTCGTTGAAATATTGTTTCCCCCCCCCCCCCCCTTCCCACTCCACCCGCTTGCACAGAATCTGGGTACGCCCATGTATACACATATACATTTTATCAATGATGTATGATGGTGACCTACCATCAGGCTGTCAGTTCCTTTGTGAAACCAACTTAGAATAGGAGAGCCATGGGCTGGCCTATGAGTTTCAGTGTTTGACAAATAATAAAAGAGGCAAGATGAAAGAACGATACTTATCTTTGTCTAATCACGCTTACAAGAAAGAGAGACAGATAGGTAGGCTCATTTGATTTCTCTTTTTTTTCGATGGACACGTTTTAGGCTGAATTCCCTACTCTATATATAATAAGTCTATGGAAACAAACCATCAATAATAATTTGTCCGCTTGACATAACAAGGTATGAGAAAGTTACTTGGTTAAGATACGATTTTGGATTTACTTTCATTTTAGAAAGGCTTATAAATTTAACATGTAGTTGCTTTCAGTATAGCGATGTGGTTTGTTAACATTTATATATTATTTTGTTCTAATTACTTTATATTATTTTATTCAACAAGCCGTAAACCATACCTTGTAAAATATCTAGAAAAAGAAACTTACGTGAAATCTAACCTTAGAAAGTAACATAAACTATCTATAAAATGTAGGTTTTAAATGTATACCAAGAATAATCTATATTAATCACATATATGTTACAGCAACAGTAATAAAGTCAGACATTATATAAACTACCCAGTCATTATTAATAATGTCAGCTCATTTAAACAAAGTAATGATATACATAGAATAAATTAATTTATTTTATTAATATACCCTTAAATTAACAAATACAATAGAATAAATTAATATTATATAGTACATAGGTTTATTTATCCCTTTTTGAAATCTCTCCTAGTTACCCTTAGTGAGACAGTTTGTATAAGATGTTGAGGAATGTACGTAAATAAATATAAATAGAAGAAAACCAACGAAATTGTGTAAAAAATAACTAGACTTTTTATATGTATAATATATATGTATAATATGTATGTATAATATGTATGTATAATATGTATGTATGAATAATATAGATGGAGATATTCAATAATAAATTTATAATCACCATCAGACTGGTCAGATACCAGACCAGCTTGATTAGGTAAAATTTTGACATCTAGACAATTCTGTTATTGTCTATATATGATAACCAGTCATTATATATAATAGCTATCTAATCACTATGGCCGTAACATATACCTACTACTCAGTGATATTTATAAAACAAACTGCTTTAGCTTTACGTAGTGCATTAATTACTGAAGAACAAAGGATTCTGTGACGAGAGCAAATGCAGGTTCTCTTTGATGTCGCAGTTTATAGTTCAGAGCTTTTAAACACTTTTGAAGTTTTTTTGCAAATAGTAGGGTTATCGCATGTTGGCAATACTGTACTATAATATTACTATAATATGAAGATATAATTTTAATTCAGTATGTATATATCCTATGTAGTTTCTAAAATTATTGAATTGGATTTTTATAAATATAATTACCCCAAGTTCGAATTTTGACGTGAGGAAAACTGACAGTTTACTAAATCGTAAAATGAAAACATAGAATTATTATACACACCATGAATCATTCTACAAATCATCGTAAATAACTAAAAATAAATATATTTTTAACAGATTTTTATATATTAACTAACAATTATTTTTTGATTATACGATTTGGTAAACTGTAATCATTTTCGTAACCTCAAAACTAGAACTGGGCATATAGTAATACTTTATCATTTAAATTAAAATTGTTGTGAAGAATTCCAAATTGATTTAGATGATTCTTATTTAAAATTCAATGGGTCCAAATACCATCTTTTGCAGGCACTACTATAGCTACATAGATTAATAAATTTCTGGTAGTACCTACTGTAATTACTTCCTCTGTGGTTTTTATAATCTTTTCCTTGTATAGTTTATATGACCAATAAAGTATTTGGATTTATTAATAATAATAGATAAATTATGTTATATATTTTACAGCTATTTTATATCTTTAAATATTAAATACTCTTTTTGTAACTTACCTACCTATGACAGGTAATGCGGAGAATATTAATTTAACTTTCAAAGCTTGCTTCATGTATTGTGTATTCCACGTTATGTTAAATATAAGTTTATTCATGTTTGTTAAAAAAAAGTACTGCATTTTTGCAAAGAAGGTCATTGACCTCGCTATCCAAAACTATTAAAAAATTAAATTTGTATTTTGTATTTTTGTAAAGTGAAATATCTCGGCTACTGGAATCTTAAACATGATACAGCGTCCCTTGAGTAGTGAAACCCTTTCACAATCGTGATGTTTTTGGCACTGTATGTTTAAACAAGTAGCAGCGAATACAAGTGTCACTGGAAGCAGAGCCATGTATTTTACTAAAAAAAAAAAAATGGTTCGAAACCTAACCATGCTAAACCTTGGGGACTGACAGCTCATAAAATTATTAAAATAGTTGGCTTTATCATGGTGTTCTCTCTCCATAGATCAGACCAGGAAAAAAAGTGTGTCAAACGAAAATCGAATTCAGTATATTCTTAATTATAATTAATGCAATGTTTGTTAGCTTTCATATAATTTTAAGGTAGGTTTGATAAAAAAATAAAGTATAGTTGTTGGTTTGACTAAAACATGTAATGTTTGTATAAAAGTTTAATTGATTAAATAAATTATTGTAATATTAGATACTGATTTGATTAAGAGTACTAAATATATAAATCGTCTCCCAGCTGAGAGAAGGCAGGGTGTGATTGAGAGCCTAAGTAGTGTAACAGTGATAGTAAAAAGTTTAAATAGTACACAATTTATTGTATTTGTAAGCAGTGCCAATAAAGTGTTTTAAAGAATAGAACAACTTTCATTGGTGATTCTATTCAGTAAGAGAATTCTAATGTTGTTTATATTTTCTTCCTTGTATGTATTGTTTAAAAAGTTTGTTTTTTTTTAATATATATTAACCAGACTGTTCCAGGTCAATTATATAGGATATAGATATATGAAATTGTAACAAAATATATTGTAATCTATGTCAGACACTAATAAGCAATTAATAAACAGAAGGTCTAGGCAGTTAACTTCTTGTTTCCTTTTACATTTCATTTGATCTCCTGCACTTGTCATAGACATCTGAGTCGGTCAATACTTTTAATTAAAATAACATGTTTTTACGACCATGAAACATATATATATATTATTACCTAGTTCTGCTTTTAATTTTTAACAGCTATTAAGATAGTATGTTCTAGCCTAATTTTTATTGTAAAACCTTGATCTCTGTGACCTAAAGTGCTTTACCAGTGAGTTTGAAGACAATGGTAAGGGATTTCATATTTAAGAATGCAATCATATTATATGTAGAAGTTGTTGAAAATAATGCCGTTGTAAATATATTTATTTATTTTAAAGGAAAACCTGCAATTACATAACACTCATAAATAAAACAAATATGTAACGAACTCAATGTAATGTTGACAAACATTAAAAGAAAAACCATTGTTTTGGGTTCTCTTGCTCTTATAAAGCCCCCTTATATTTTTTTTTTTAATTTCATGTACATGAATGGATCAGTGACAATTTTATTATATGTATAGATAAATTTAAATAAGCTTAACATGGCTATACATGTTTATAGATATTTTCAAACAAGTATTCTCTTTTTAACTGTAATAGTTTCAGAGATTCAATTGGATGGACGAGCAAACAAACAAAACCTAAATATTGTATGTATAGGTAAAATAAACACCCCAATAAAAGTGTTCTGTAACACTTGACGTTGTATGTGAGAACAGATTCCGTTGTTTTATGTGTTTGTTAAAAGTTTTTACGATCGCCATTAAGTTTACTTTCGTTAGCGGTTTCACGGAATTTTCGTATATCGTCAATTAGTTCGTAACTAACGAAAGTTCGTTACATCGTTTAGGTTGTTATGAAATTATTCTTTTTATGAAAATATAACTAATGTCTTAGATACAACAATGAAAATATTTTTAAATATAGAATGACAATTACGATCAACATAACGACACGGTAGTTCAGTTGATAAGCGACGGAAACAGACTTTTAGATATCGCAGGTTTGAATCTTGCCGGTGTTTATGAAATCATGAGTCATTCTATATATTTATATGAAAATTAAAAAAAGATGACATGTTCAAATTCCATTATAATTTTGTTCACCGGATATTTCGTATGTATTTTATTTAGCTTAGCATTAGTGCACTTGCACTTTATTACTTACTAAGCTACTTTATAAGTACTTACTACAGTTTTAGTGAGGATTAAATAATGTGATTTTAATAAGAAACTAGAAAATTTTAAATATGGAATTTTAAATATGGAAGATGTCCATACAAATTATAAAGAATAATTCAAAATCAGATGCGTGTGGAAACTAAATTCTGAATATTGATTTATAATAAATTTTCTATAGAAATGAAATACAACAAAATATTATTATTATTATATTAAACCTTTCCTATACATCGGTTTCAACAGAGATATGTTGCTTAATTAAAGGCGTGGGTAGATTAACATTTATACAACCTTTGGGATTGAACCAAATATTTGTACTTTTAGTGTGAGATTGCCTTAACATAAATGGTAATATTAAATAAATATTTGATACTTGAATGTATTTTTTTTAATTGTTTGTAAAGAGAATTTATGTTGGATCCTATTGATTTTGTCTTGTAACGAATTATATGACGGATAAGTTTGTTACTTTAGCTAAGTTAAAATTTCTTGTCAACCCTTATTATTATTATTATTTACAAAGTATTTAGTTACAAATAGGTATTCATGTTAATTCAATTTTAACATCTCGGGATCTTATCAATATTTTTTCATTCTATATTAAAGCAAATTTAAATGAACTTAATATTGCTAAATATAATTTAAGATTATTCAAAAAAATATTATTAATTCAACAACGAGATAATAAGAATGAAATACGGTTGACCCTAAATTTAGTATTTCATGCGAAATTTTTATTTTTAATTATAAAAAAAATACAATTTATTTATTTTGTGATATTGTGAATAAAACTATTTCAATAATTATACATGTGGGTAGGTGTTACATTATTACAGATTGACAGACAGCTACATCTAGTCTTCATATATATATCATTAATCATATATATAATATATGTCGCATAAAAATCATTCAAAATTTCTTAATGAAACAGTCAACTTAATACTCGATTTAAAATATCATTACTATAGTATAATGACTTAAGATCTGTACCTTTGACCCAAATAAAATGTCTGAACATAACATTATATGTGATATGAGTGTGTTACCATTCGAATATGTAGCTCACGGACACAAACTTAAGACATATTTTGTGATTAGACCCTTATTGACAAAAATTAAAAAAAACTTTAAAAAGAATAAGGCATTATAGCATGTATACGTATTTTACTTAAGTGTTTTATTTGTGTGCAGGGTCAAGAAAACTGTTAGCGGCTACAAAAATTCCGGGAGTTTCCGGAATATATATTTGCTCGGCTATGTTCAGGAATTTAATCGGAATTCGAACATTCGGGTTCCTATTCATGAACATGTTTGACGCATAGTGGACTCCCGGCGTGAAGTTAATCGGGAAATTTTACGATTAATTTACGTGAACATAGCCTGGTAATTATTTTTTGAATAATCATAATAATACTAATAATAATAAATAGTATTTAATATACACCCAGATAAAACAATAAAAAAATAATAATAAAACAAAAAATGTACAAATATGGCGGCGTTATCGCTAAAGAGCAATCTCTTCCAGACAATCAATTCGTTGGAGGAATAGAGATACAGAAGACCTATAGTTAGCAGTAGCGGATTTAGGCTTAGGCCCGTGAGGCCCGGGCCTAGGGCGGCAAATTTTGAGGGGCGCCAAAATTTTTAAGATGACTAAAATTTAAAATCGATTGGGTTTTCTGCAAACTGCAAGACCAAATTTTAAAGTTTATTTTATTGCGCTCTTACTATCGAAACATAGCATAATCAAACTAATATTTTAATTACAAGCAATTTATTATTAATTCTATATTAAAAAAAAAAATGTTTAATTTATACCTGACTTAGATTTCTTATTATTATTGTTATTATTTTAATTATTTTATACACACACATACACATATATATATACTGTTACAAAAGATAAAGGGCGCCATATCGTCTCGGGCCTAGAGCGTCCTAAAACCGAAATCCGCTACTGATAGTTAGGTTAGGTTTTGTTTAAATAGTAAAAAAAAAGATAAAACAAAAAAAAGCAAGGACAGCAAGAAAGAAATCATCATAGTTCACGAAAGATAAATCAATTAAAAATATTATATTTAAATTAAAATTATGAGCACCTACCTAATAAAATAATACACATGCTTGTAGTATATATATTTTTAACATATATATGTTTTAACAGTAGGTACTATTTCCAAATTTTAGCCGGTATTGTAATAATTTACAGATACAACATAAAATCATATTAAATTTATCCTTCGAAAAGATCTATAAAGAAGTAAAAAGTACAATTTACATTACATTAACAAAATAACTTTTTATTGTATTTGAAATGATCCAAATATCCACCAAAGAATCCATAAAAAAAGGAAATGAATATAAAATCAGCCATCAAGCAAACTTCTTGTAATCAGATATCTTACTAATGTTATCAATTTGGAAATTGAAGAAACAAATATTTGATAGAAAGAGACAAAAACTGTTCCATATACAAAAACTCCCAAGAAACATATATATTTCATAGAAAGAGACAAAAGCTGTCTTTTATACAAAAGCCCTCAAGAAATAAATATATGTCCGAAAGAGACAAAACCTATGTCTTATACAAAGCCAGTCTTTAAAAAAAAACACCAGTTAACAGTTAACAATTAGTAGTAAATTAGTTAACAATAGTAGATAATAAGGAAACATTTTGCATAAATATTACAACTTAATCTTCTACAAACTTGTATAGAATTTTTAAAAAGTAACTCAACGTCTACACTTTCCCTAACTTTCTGTCCCTAATACTCTTTGAATACGCGATTAAGGTCATAACGTGTGTTTATGGCTTATAATAATTGTTTTAACGTTATTTCGCCTCCACATATATACATACATTTTAACTGATCGATGTCTGTATATAGATATTTAGGTTACATTACTAGCTGTTACTAGCAATAATAATAATAATAATAATATCAGAACACATTGATCTAACCCCTAAGTAAGCAAATTATTTGCTTGTGTTAAGGGTGTTAGACAACGATACAAATACATAGAAATACACATATAAATACTGAGAATATATTTAATAAACGACCAAAGCCAGAAACTGTGTTTCTGGGTTTGGTCGTTTATTGCTACATCTATGCTCATCACATAAATGCCTGTCTCCGCCGGGATTTGAACCCGAGCCCCATTGCATCGAGACACGTTAGGCGTCTGCGCTAACCACTCGACCAACGGGGCGGTTTAAAATTGTTGTTTGTCTGTCTGTCTGTGTTAGTAAATTCGAATGCACATTTTGGTTATATAGATATAAAGGACAGAAAAATATGTGACAAATAAGGATGCCCCAATGAGATGATGTATAATAGAGTGTGACGTATAAAAGCGTGGAAGATATTGATATATTGTGACGACCCTGAATAATTAGGATATGGATAGATGATAAGGATAGAATAATAGTGAAACGTAAGATTAGTTTATCTAAAAGGTTTTCAAAATGTAGGTCCATGGATAAGAACCGACGAAAAACTCATTTAAAAGTTATAGCTGATATTTGATATATGTTATTTACGTTATATAAGATTATCATTGTAATATAAATATAATTAAAATAAAAACTAAATTATATTTAACTAATTATATTAGGGTTTTGATAAAGAGTTATATAAACTTATATACTCCACGCGGTCGAAGTCGCCTAAAACAGTAAGTGTACAAACAAACAAACTATTTTAAAACTATTGTAAAACAAACAAACTATTTTAACTAAACAGATACGAAATAATAAAAGTTAAGGATATTCTTAACATACCCAATCTTAAAATAATGTTGATTTTGCTTTTAAAAGATTAATGATTTTTCTTACTAAAATCACGATTCATCTTGAATCAATCATCTTTTATCTTTTTATTCCAGAATCACAATACCGTGTGATATGTTAACAAGTAGATATATAAACCATATATGTATATATTTATATAATAGTATATTTATGTTTTGAAACAAATAAATAAATGTTTTATATGAATAATGTACATTCGATAAGAAATAATTAATGATTGTTTGTGTACAGAAACATTTTATTATATGCTATATAAATATATATAATAAGAGATTCTAATTACTATCGTTATAAATACTCCTTTCAACCACATTACTGCCACTTGAATGGTACGAATCATGACAAAAAACATACTATCACAAAAAATGTAGAGGGAAAAGATTGTCCGCATTATAAATGGATTTATCGTCTAATTCTTTACTTTTGTTTATATTTCACACTTGGTAATAATAAAGAACCTTCAACTTAAATTATCAGTAAATGACATAAGTCAAAAAAGAACAGACGAAAAATGGAGGGATTTTTCCCACCTTTTTTTTATGTTCAATTAAAACAAGGTTTTGTTTAAACAAAATTGACAGGAATGTCTGCGTATTCAGTCTACGGTGTCACATATTGGGCAATGAATCATCTAGTTTGTTATAAACGGACTATAAGAATTTAAATAATGATTTGTTTCCGTAACTCGATTAGCGTACCGCATGGTTCAAGGTCGTCGAACTGTAATAGTCATCTGTCATCGAAACTGTCAATAACAATAAGCACTTAAAAATTACTTCCGGTGCAATTAATTTGTTATCTGTATTACATATTTTTGAATGTATATACTATATTCAGTGAAAGTCGGTAAAAGCTGTAATTACCTACTTAATGCTTTCATTTGGCTATTGTTTTAGAAACAAGAGTTTTAGATGCAGAGAAATGTCGCATTGCGACGAACACGGCCTTGCTGCACTTGCATTAAAAACATCTCCATTTTGATAAAGTTTATAACAGATATTTTATAGGGACATTAATAATTTTGAACGTTTATTCACAATAAATTCATGACTTAAAAGTAATTAGTGTTCTATATTTGAATTAATATAAATAGATAAATGAACTGTAATATAGTAACTGTAATAACGAAACTAGGTAAATAAGTCATTTCGTACCCGGGTAATCTAAATCGGGTTTTTATTACAAACTTGTTTATAACCGTTAGAAATGTGTCTTTTTATGAAGAAACAATGACTATAGAGATATTGTTACCTTGTACGTTTACGTTTTATAGAGCACTTACTTTGAAGAAGCCTCGCAAGCGAAATTTTTTGAAATATAACTGAAGCTGTACAAAATGGCGGATTTCTAAATAGCTTGGAAAATGCCAGCGGCGGCTATCATAACCGCCATTTTTTTTAATGGCATTACAAAAATAAATATTAAAAACCGGTAATCCGTCTTAAACTTTATTAGTTATATGTTAAGTCAGATATTAAAATCATGTGATTTTAAATTCAAAACATAGTTTTGTGTAAGTAATTATTTTTTATAAAGAATGCACCTTGTTAGTAATCATTATATATTATCATTGTCTATAGGGGCATGGGGAAAACAGACAATAAAAACGCCGTAGTATTTGAATAGATAGGCTAATAAATAGTTGCTATGGAAACGAACTTATGTAAATAAAATGTTATTGACATCAATATAGTAAAAATAGACTAACTAGATTATATTTTAAAACCAATGTTTAATATGTCACTCAATTAAGAATAACTTGTCAATAATGTTTATAAGCTATGTACAGATAACGTTGTAAAACAATATGTTTGTGCCTGTGTGTGAAAAATGTCTGTGTGGGTGTGTGGATGTCAGTATCTGATACTATTTGTACAGTAAACAATTACTGAAAGGTGAGACTATTTAATATTGTTTACACTTGGAACGCTTACACAGAAATAGATATCTGACGTTGACATGCTTATGTTGATCTTGCTAATACCGGATTGTTTATTTGACCTACAAATACGAAATATCCATGTGATTTCTGTTCTATTGGAAATCGTTTAGATTGTAACAATTGTACGGCAAAGGTAATAAAAAATTAAATGCATCATGGAATATAGCAGCCATCGAGTCTTTTGAATCGTCTAGTGTCATCACGCAAACAATTTGCATGAATAAGTTCAACACGCAAACTTTTATTCATGAACACGTGCCTCAGACATGCACAATTGACAGTTAATTTATTAGGTTATAAAACAAGGTCAACAAACTTTTTTTTTAGTCGTGTCGGAATTATCTCGGCAACGGCATAAAATTCTGGACGTGCGCGAAATGTTCATGAGAAGCAAAAAGGTCAATCATGCGCTTGACATTTTCAATCGACTTTTATGCTATTCTGTTACTAAATATTTTGTAACACCAAACTGGTTATTGTTGAATATTCCCTCTAACAAACTATTTAAATTGCGTAATATGTGGTAATTTATTTACTATATAGTTAAAATGTAGATAAAACATGTGAATCTAATAAATAATTATAGACATTTTATAGTTGCGTGTACATTAACATAAGAGAAAAGGTTAGATTATAAATACTGCTCATTATATTTAAACTTCTTTCTGCCACTCAAGATAGTATCATTTATCTACATTCGGATGATGGTAATAAAAAATACCTATATAATAATTAATTTTGTTTAACTATCATATTGTAAATAAGTATATTACTATCGATATATTATATTATATACCTACTGCTTACGAAATGGAGAGAAAAAATCCAGTAAAACACGATGGATATTCTTATCTTTTTTTATACTATCTGAATTAATGCTTGACTACATTCCACCTGATGGAAAGTGGAAATATTGTCATGGGTGGTAAAGCGCATTAACTTGGTAACCTATTCAATTTCTCTTAAAGACATCCATATTGTATTTAGAAAAATCTTATCGATGATCTTCGATAGTCGATAGTCATAAACTTTCATTAACATATGAAATCTAAGATAAAACAGACACATTTTAGGTAGGTAAGTAGGTAGGTAATAAACTAAAATAAATAAATAAAAAAATATTATAGTCCCAAATGCCTTTTAAATAATTCATTACCATATAAGCACGCAGATTGTTAAAGTTAAATCTTTTGATGTTCATTTATAAATAATGACTGACAACCCTAAAACAATTTGATTTATGTGACAATGATAGGGGGAAATAGTTAACATGGCAACACGCACGAAACAATCGAACCACAGCTCTGTGTATACTGAATTATTACTGACAGTAGTTTGTGCTATACATAAAATAGGGGAGCCATGGGCAGGCCTGTAAGTGTCAGTGTCTGACAAATAATAAAAGAGGGAAGATGAGAGAACGATGCTTATCTTTGTTTAATCACACAAGCAAGAAAAAGAGGCAGATATGTAGCTTCATATGCTTTCTCTTTCTTTTCGATGGACACATTTTAGACTTCCCTGGTATAATAACTCTGTGATTGATCTTGTAATTTTTTTTTTATATTATCTTTTGCAGTGTATTATATATAAAATATTTATCACAAATTGCTCCATATTTATAATTTCTCTCCTAGCATTAACAAATATAATTGTTCATAAATAACAAAGTTACGGATAAATAAAGTCTGGGAAATTCTCATCATTTAAAACAAACTTAAAACTTTTGTTCAGTTAAGGTTAACGAACTGGGGTTCATTTGTTCAAAACTTTAGTCTTCAAATCTTTAACTGCCGTGTCATTTTTTAAAATAGTAAAAAAAAAATTTAGTGAATGATTATGTCGAAAATAAATGTTAGCAATGGTATGAATGGTAACATCAATGGTAAGAATGGTATTTGGTACAAAAACTCTTTAAGATACTTGAATCTTATATAGCTTATCTGATTTACAAATATGATTTAAAAAAAACGAGATAAAAGAGCTCATAAAATGTTAAATTATCAACAGATACGACACAAAAATTGCCAAAATAACGAGTTAGATAAAAGACCTTATAAAATGTTAAATTATCTACAGATACAACACAAATTGCCATTGTATATGGAAATCGAAATATTAGCTCTAACATTTTATTCGTGACTGTTTTACAAAATCTTAAAAAAAGCACCTACCAACTGATCAACAAGTTCTAGGGCTTAAAGATATGACTATGGTCTATGGAATAAACATCACCTTTTTCATGGCATACTACAATAAAATACTTATACAATTTGTCAACAAAAAGTAATAATCAAAATACTTTCGTAGAATATATTTTATTGGTATTATTAATACAAACACACGAGTGTATGGTATAAATTGATTTAGTAAAATATATTTTTTTAAATTACCAAAGATTGATTTACATGTATTTACAAATTATGATTGTTTTTGTAGATTTTTTCTACTTATGATACTTTTCATGATGAGGTGAGTGTAGGTTTGATTTTTTCAGGAGTTTATTGCTATAATCTTTCTACTTTCTTTTTTCAATGATTAAATTGTCTTGGAAGTATTTGAAGTAGTTTTTGTAACAACCGTCGCAACCTGTAGGTATATTTTTAAACAAGTAAAATGCATGTCATCGAATAAAATCATAATCATATAAATATACCTTATATATAATATCAAAAACTTTGGACCTAAATTCATAAAGGCCATGTAGATACGCCAAGTCAAGACGTATTAAGCCTTGTCCACATTTGTATCATATTACCGTATCAAAGTAAGGCATCTCGGATAAAATAGCAGTGTCCGAACTTTTGTTGTTATACAAAATAGTTTTGCGTTAACTATATTGTATCTATACCCCTACTACGAGTTTTGACGTTACGAAAACTATGACAGTTTACCAAATCATAAAATCAAAACATAGAATTATTATACATATGAATCTTTACGATTAGGTAAACTGTCATAATTTTCCTAACGAAAATCCCGCACTAGGGATACCTATTGGACTATCTTGTACACATACCACATCAATAATTAACTTTACTGTATCATGCTATCGTATCACACTATACCATAGATTATACATAGAGTAGGTAAGCCAGGATAAAATGTGTCCACTGAAGAAAAGAGAAAGCTAATGAGGCTACCTATCTGTCTCTCTTTCTTGCATGTGTGATTAGACAAAGATAAGTAGCGATCATCTTGCCTCTTTTATTATTTGTCAGACACTGACACTCATAGACCTGGATATAGCTCCTCTATGTATAATAATTTTATTATATGATACGCGTATCTCACACGTTCAGCTGTCATTCTTATTAGTTTTTAATATAGAAGTTACACAACATAATATGACATATATCTTTGATGATCGTGACAAACAGACCCACAATATGACAGTGTATCACATCATATTAGAGCACTATTATCAAAATACTACAACACTAGAACACAATAAAAAAAAGTTGAAGTTATTGCTAGAACGCCTGTTGTACTACTTTTTCTTTATTTGTGTTTATCTTTTAGTTTTTATATATTTGAACAATAAAGAATATCTTATCATATCACATATTCACGTAGTTTTGCGTCCAATTTTTTGTCCATCCCTCGGAACGGTCTGATACATTTAATAATACAAGTGTGGACAAGGCTTTATGTATATTCAATTGTACCTCCATCAAATTGTCATTTAAATCTCACACTAACACAGATGCCAATTTTGCCAATACAGTAAGCAGTGTGCGTTCACCTTTATCCTCCTTATTTGTATTTTATTTATAATATGTCTTAGAAATAAAGAAATGATAAGCATTTTTTTAAAGCAGTTAAAGTTCGATAAAGTGTTCCAACGAATTGATGTTATCTTTTAAATAAAAAGTGATTTTACGAATTGATACTCGTACTTGACCTAGTTTGAAGTTCAAGTGTTCTTGATACTTTTGCGAAATAATAAAAATAAGATTTTATAAAATGGACATCTTATTTATAAGTTACAGATGCATTATAATAGTCAACCTTTGCCTAAATTACATAGTTTAAAATGGTTCTGCTTTAAAGGTCTTTGATTAGTATAAAGTTGTTTTTGTCATCATTTAATTATTTTTTACCAATTTTAAATCCACAACTTGATTAAAACGGCGTTTCTATATGTATATTTAGAAATAAAACATTTATTGGTAGTATAAGACATTGATTGTTAAGCATATAGGGCCTTTTTTTAGTTACGATTTCTTTTTCTCTTGTCTGTACGTGTATGTTGGCATAATAAATAAATTACTGAATTGACTTTTTTATCTGACAGGACAAGTTAAGTTGCAACGAAAGTTAGTATGAATAATAAATTACCGTCATAACAAAAAAACTGTGTTTTGTTTTTTCATTTTGTAACGAAGGTAAAGGAAGTGATGACCAAACTGTTTTTATTTCTATTATCCTAATAAGGTCACAATAACATTTAACTATGTATTGTTAAACGTTGTGTTTTCCTAATTTTAGAAATTAATAACATAGAGAAGGATAAAAGCAAACCTAGCGGTCGTCTTTAGACCTTTAAATATTTTATTTAAGCATTGTGCGAGTAACATCCGATTGTGTCAATTTACTTTTTTACCTGTGTCCGTACATATGAAGGCGTATAAAATGATCCGTTTATTTTATAGAAGTCGCTCTGAAAAAATAAATGTTAGTAAGTTGTCTATGGGCATTTCAAATGGTTTAGTTGTCTATGTCAATACTGTACTATTATGATAAATGAACGTTTGAAATAAACTAGTGTTAATCAAATGACGTTTAGATCTGTCACTGTCAAAATAACTTAATAATAACATACCTCTTGATAGAAAACTCTTTTGTAGTTGTATGTGAGGTTGTACTGCTGGTCTGCTACCATCAGCAGGATGGTGAATGGTAGTAAAAATGCGGCAGCGGCGAGGAACGCCACACATCTCCCAAGCCGCATCACACTTAGATTTCTTCTTCCCATTTTTTTATTTTGTCACCATCACAAATAAATGGATAATTTTGATTACATTATATTATCTGTTACATATTTTTTATTTATGAATACAACCGTAAGTTTTACTTAGCATAATAATTGTGAATTTGGGAAATACACCTTAGAGTATTTTTTATTTTATGTTCTATCCTAGAGAACGATCATATACAAATTAAAAAAAAAGAAATTTAAAATAAATAGAGCATTAAAAAAAACGATACAAACAGGGATTGGAACCCGTGATCTCTGGTAAACCGTCCCGTCGCTATACCAATAGAGCTACCTTATTATATTTGATAAAATTTAAGTAAGCTTAACATAGCTACATGTTTAAAGATATTATCAAAGAAAAATATTGAAATTGTAGACATTTTTATTGCCTTTTTATTTTTATTTTATTTTTTCCAATATTATTTCTAATTTCAAAGCTTGAAAAAGCTACCTAATCCAATAAATTGCTAAATTATTAAAAACGTTAAGTTCGTTTTCAGGAACGATCTTTATATTGCTTTAATAACCAAAAACCAATTTACCCGAGACCAAGAGGCTATCCCTTAAAAATTAAATTATAATTTGCAATATCTCTTCTATAATATTATGAATTAGATATGTTTTTATTAATGTTTTGCTACAACCATGTTCACGGACATCGAGATGTAGGATATCTCTTTTTATGCAAATGTGTTCTTAGAAAACATTTATAATGTGTATTTTAGAATCAATATTATATTATAAAATCAAATTAATTATGTATATAAAATTTAAAAATACTTTTCTTCTAAAAAAAAATATTAAACATGTTATGTTTAACCTATTTGTTCAACATGAAATATAGACCAATTAAACGCAGGTATTTAAATTAAGAATTGTTGGTATAGGTCAACAATTGACTAATTGGAACGCTAATGTGTTTACTTGCCAAGACTTATAAAATTGTTAACCTGTTATACCTGTTCTAAATGCATAAAATATTAAAAATATCAATACCTAATAATACTGACCATAAATAATATAAGGATTAGACATAAAATAATATAAAGTTAAAACGTAGCAAATGCAGATTAAATAAAAAAATTAATAGCATTCCCGCCATAAAACAAACAAATGTGTCAAGGTGTAAACTTTTTAAATAGTATATGTTTCTATTAAAAACAATTGACAGCAATATTACGATATGTCAAAATTTGACAGGAATATTATTTTGATATGTCAAAAGTTTTTGTGGAAGCGTTTGTAATAAAAATATAATTTTATTTTCATGTTTATTTAAAAAATAAAGTTAACAAAGAGATTTGATGTTTTTTAACATGTATACATGACAGAGGACTGTTTTTTTAAATCATCCATGACAGTAACGGTAATAAGTTTTCTTTCCCTTACTGTTATTTTTAACCAAGTTACGTAAGCGACTTACAGTTGATTAGTTGTTGACGGCTTGAACACATTCTTGCGTTTTTTCAACGTTTAAAATGATTTGTTATATTTCTTGAACAATTTCAACGTTTTATCGATATCGATGTTTTGAAATGATTTAATATTAAAACAATTTTCTAAATGGCAGTATAAGTAATAAAATAACAAATCCTAAAAAATAAATAATAAAAAAAATCAGTTAAATGTTATTAATATTAAATTGGTTCATATTTCGATACTCATTTTGATGAATAAATAACGAAAATGTTTTTTAAAATAATGATATATTATATTTTATTCTAAATTATCTTAGTGATAGATTGCCAACATATGACACAAGCGTTATAATATTCATAACATTTATAACATAGGTCTAGGTTTATTAAAATTGCAAATGATAAGTCTTGGAAGTATTCCAAGGTTCACATATTTTTCTTAACATATCTTTGAAAAAAAGATATATAAAGACGCTTCTTCTTCTTCTTCTTCTTTTTAGTATTATGGCAATCTCGAAGTTTCGAATTCTGCCAGTGTCCAGTCAGTCATGAGAACATCACTTTAAATTTTTGATCGGTAATTTTTGTGACTACACTATTCAGGTTCCTAAAACAACATAAAGAGTTAGACCATCACCATAGTTAGTAAATAAACAATATTAACTTACAATTTTAATTTGTTATGTTTAATAAAATTACATAGAACTATAATAAAAGGAGTGAAAGAAAGAGCAAGGAGCGATTTGAAATCAGAGGGACGAGGGATATAAGGAGGGAGAACGTCATACAGTGAAAAATCAAGGTTAGGGCAGTTGAAAAATATATGTTCCGGGCTGCCTTCGTCAAGACCGCATTCACAAAGGGAACTGTCTCTGATATGCAGTTTAGCTAGATGTACAGGCGTACACACATGGCCTAATCGTAACCGGCAGACAGTGGATGTTGCTTGTTTATCAGCTTCGCGATATTTAAAAAACCAAGGCTTACTGGGTATATTACTTTGAATGTAGCTATAAAACCTACCTTTTGATGTCTTTGAAATTTCCCAATAATCGTTCCAAGAAGATAGTAAAGTTTTATATGCTATGACTAGAAGATCATGTGAAAAAACTGTATTATATTTATTACTACCAACAGATGATGCCTCCTTCGCTAATTGGTCAGCAATCTCATTGCCTTCAATTCCTGAATGACCAGGAATCCAGACCAGAGTAACCTTAATATGTTGAGAGTGACACCGAAAAAGAGCTTCTTTAATTTTGAGGATGATAGGAAATCTACTTCTACTGTTGAAAGGATTGGAAAGAATTGCTTGCAAACAGCTTTTAGAATCACTAAAAATTACAGTTTTATTTAATTTATGAGATTCAACATATAAAATTGCCTCATATAAGGCTATTGCTTCTCCGGTAAATACTGAAAATAGAGAAGGACATCTAAAATTTAAAATAATTTTGAATTTGGGAATCCAAACAGCAGCACCAACATAATTATTTTCTGCAAGTTGAGATGCATCCGTAAACATTACTAACCATTCTGGCCAGTGTTTCTCTAACAATTGTGAAAATTCAGAATTGGTTTCTAGGGTACTTTTAGAGATTCCAGTATCAAGTAAAACATCTGGCTGAAATATTAAAGCAAGAAAAGATATTTCAAATAATGGGTTGGTCTTTGATTGGTAGTTAAGGGAATTCATATTAATAAGTTTATTATAACTGTTGGATAGACAGGGAATAGGCTTATTTTTCCAATACTTCGCAGAGGGAATTAGTTCTGATAAGACTTTCAGTTTTGGAAAAAGGCAATGTGAAGACAATTGGGCAGTCCGAAAAAGGAATCTATCAGCAAGAAACTGTCTTCTTATAAAGAGTGGAGGTTCTGAACATTCCACTTGCATGGCATTTATTGGAGAAGATTTCATGGCACCGCATATAATACGGAGACATTTAGCTTGGATTTTATCCCAAATTTTTAAGGCAGATTTATTACATGGTTCTAACAAAAAAGAACCATAATCAAAATGACTCCTTATGATAGCACTGTATAAAAGTTTTTGGCAGTATGGATGAGAACCCCACCAAACTCCAGAGAGGGAACGCATAATATTGATATTCTTCTCACACTTTCTTGCAACGTAAGAAAGATGTGGGATACCTGATAATTTTGAGTCTAGAAATAGTCCAAGGAATTTTACAGTGCTATCATTCGGAATCACTTCATCTTCAATGAAGATATTAATGTTTTGAATTATTCTCTTTCTAGTAAAAAGAACGGAAATGCTTTTTGATGCAGCCAATGAAAGGCCGTGATTTAATAACCAGACATTTAATTGACTTACAGCCGAGTTCAATTTAGAAGTAATTTGATCTATGGACTTTCCAGATACGTACATCACAAGATCGTCGGCGTACTGGAGGATGTTACATAAACCATCAACAGATTTATCCAAATCTACTGTATATAGATTATAAAGAATAGGACTCAACACAGAGCCTTGAGGGAGACCTTTCCAAAGCAATCTAGAAGAAGAATTATAATGGCCACAGCGTAAGCTAACCGACCTAGCTTGCAGATAATATATAATAAATTTAATAAACCAAGTAGGAATGCCTAGTCTAATCATTTTCTCTTTTAAAATAGGAAGTAGCACACTGTCATAGGCCGAAGAAATATCTAGAAAAACGCCTAGAACAGATTCACTTTTAGAAAAAGCTAGACGGATATCAGTAACTAAAATACTGAGATTATCCATTGTGCTCATACCCTTTCTAAATCCAAACTGAGCATTCGACAGTAGTAAATTATTTTCTAGATAAAATTCCAAACGATTTTTGAGAAGATGTTCCATAATTTTTGCTAAGGTTGAAGAAAGAGCTATTGGACGGTAGCTTAATGGGTCAAGAGGGTTTTTACCTGGTTTTAAAATTGGAATAATTATCTGTTTTTTCCATTCTTCGGGGACCATGTTACTAATAATAAAATAATTAATTAAGTTTAAAAAATATTTTTTTGATTGAATATCTGATTTAAAAATAAAAGAATAAGGAATTCCATCTTCACCAGGCGAAGAGTCCTTTAAACCATCAATAATAATTTCGAATTCAGACATTGTGAATTTATCATTTAAGAAGTTATTATTTTCGATCTCTGTTGGAAAAGGGGAAGTCATTAAAAAATCCTCTGCTTCTTCTCTCGAAGGAGCCCAAGGAGGAGCAAGTTTATCAAAAAAGTGAGAAATCCATTGGGCATCGTCATTCGAAGTATCATTTTTTGGAGAAAAAATTCCACGAAATTTTTTAATATTGTTCCAAACAAGAGAAGAATCAGAGCGAGGGGATAGACCTTCACAGAATTTTATCCAACCATTCTTCTTTTTAAATGATAATAATCGTTTAGTCTGTGCAGCTGTTTTCTGATATTTTGAAAAGTCCGAATCTTGTAAAAAAAGGATTTCAGCTACTTTGCGTTTAATAACTGCCTGTGTACAGTCTGAATCCCACCAAGGAGGGGAAGAGATACGACTACGGCCCATATTCTTTAAGGGAATTGAATTATCAGCGGCGTATCTAAGAAGAGACGTAAACGCAGAATAACAATCTAAAATATTTGTAGCCGAAATATTTGGCAAATTTTTGGTATTTACACTGGTAATATTGACAAACTGATCCCAATCAGCTTTATAAAGTTTATATTTCTGGAGGGGAGGAAGGATTTTTACAGGATTACAAGAATTAGGTAAGGATATTATAATGGGGAAATGATCACTTCCAAAAGAATGTGAGAGCACTTGCCACTTAGCTATGGAAGCTAAAGAAGGAGAGGACAATGAAAGATCAACAGCAGTTCTTATATTTTGTTGCGGGGGAACTCTCCTTGTTGGGGACCCATCATTTAGTAAACACATATTAAATTCATCAAATATTTCAAGGAGCATGGATGCAAAAGTATCAATTTTATGAGAGCCCCAAACTGTGTGGTGTGCATTAAAGTCACCAACAATGATAAAGGGAGGGGTAAGAGAAGAGAAGATCAGATTAAGTTCTGGAATACATGAAGGAGTTGGATGAGGAATGTATATTGATAAAATAAGAATATTTGCAACTTTAGCTGCCACAGCATTAAGAAGATTACTATTAAAAGGAGGAAGCGAGACACGGGAAAAGGTAAAAAGTCTATTAATTAATAGGAGAGTTCCACCATAGCCATCATCCCTGTCATCCCGGAGACACGCAAATCCAGGGACTCTAAATAGTGAACCAGGACAAAGCCATGTCTCCGAAATGGCAGCGACTGCAATATTATTGTGATTGATGATGTAAGTTAAATCAGGTTTTTTATTCTTAAGGGAACGACTGTTCCACTGAAGTAGGGACAGGGTTTTGCATAGAGGGGGCATTGTTAATAATATTAAAGATAGAATGTAAAGTATTTGTCACGTCTGTCGGTAATTGAATATTGTGATTGGATAAAAGATTTAGTAAAGAAGATAAAAGGATTTGCACAATGTTATTTACAGGATTTTCATTTCCATAAGCACTCCCATTTGGTAAAGAGTAATTACATTCTTTAATAATTTCATTATGAGCCATTTTGTCATATCCAGGACCTGAAGGAGGTTTATACTGCTTTTTAGGTACATAAGAAGTTTTGGTGTAAGAAATTTGTGGTGCTTTAGATTGACAGGAGGAAGGAGAACCATTTGATGGGCTGTTCGGGAGCCATTCTGAAGTAACTTCTGCATAAGGCCTTCTTACAGTAGGAAACTTAAGGGATGCCTCAGAATAGGATATATTATCCTGAGACATTATAATTTTAATTTGTCTTTGGCGTGAGTGCTCAGAACAACTTTTATCATTTGCTGGATGATTTCCTCGACACAGAAGGCAAGTAGAATTTTGGACAGAACATGAATCTCCAATGTGCTCTTGAGCACACTTGTAACAACGTGCCTTAGAGTTACATTGGCGCATGGTGTGGCCAAATCGACAGCATTTCATACATTGAATTGTTGGGTAAAGATAAAGTGTTACAGGGAGAGATGTATAAAAAAAATAAATGTGTGAAGCTAAAACTTGTCCGGTAAAAGTAACAACCACTGTCTGTGTTGGAATCCAACTAGCTACCTTGTCTATAATAACTTTACGATTTAAGCGTCTGGCCTTTACAATCTCACCACATCCTGATGGAACCTCAGCCGATTCTAAGAATTCCTGCATACTGTGTTCAGTTGGTACATTTCTCACAATCCCCATGCGAGTAACACAGAATGTAGGAATTACTGCTGTTAACTTTTCTAAATTTAATAAAGGGCTATTTATAAAATTATTAGCATCTAAAGGTGTTGTAAATTGAACAGAAACTCTACTTTTATTTATATTTTTGACACCTCCCTTTACTAAATTTTTAACATTGTGTTTATGTAGAACCTTTCCAACTTGAATTGCTGTTAATTTTAGGTTTGAAACACCATCTTCACATACTTTATTGATGTGTACAATAAAAGGGCCTTTGTCAACATCATTATAGATTCTTTTGGTCTCTATTGATGGATGAGTATACACATGTTGATATGAGGATGCCGGAGAGGAGTCCCCTTGGATTTTAGTTGGTAACTTATCTATGTTATCTACTGCTTTACGTTTAGAGCCTATTATATTCGTAGTATTAGTTAGATTCATAACATAGTCATGATCCGTAAGATTAGGCGAGGTATACTGGTTAATATCGGGGGGATCTGTATCCGCCTCCATAATGTTAAATAAAAATAATACCGACTACATATAATACAAACAAGATATAATAAATATTATTACCACTTACCTAAAAAAAAAAATTTTAAACAGAAAAAAAAAACACACACAAATTAGTTAACTAACTATAAATACACAACACAAATATATACGTTTTAATAACCAAATAGGTAATATATATTATTTAAAATCGTATTTTAAACAGAGCGCGAAGTAATGTCTCGAACAGTCTAAAGACGCTTATTTCTAATAATAACTATATGCAAAAATGTATAGGGCAGATCTGAAAACTAATAACTAGTACCTACTCAATTTTCGGCTTAATTAATCAATAAAGATTATATTACTTTCCTACATTTCTAATATAATTATTATTTTTTAAATATATGCAAATTTATTAAAATAAACCAATTGAGGGATTCGAACCCGCGACCTCTGGGAAACCCTATCGGTACGGTAGTTTTACTAAGATATTTTCAAAAACATATGTGTTGAATTCAAAAACATATAATGACTATATTAATAATAAATGTTATTAAATAAAATTGTACGTTTGTTCTTTTTTATTTTCCATCTCCTATACCTACTACTTAGAATTTGCGCAGTATCATCAATTACATAGTAATCTAGAAGATTCCAAAAACGCAAGTCATATAACTGTCATTATAATTCTATATTGTCTATGATCTCATTTTAGTAGAGAGAGAACATTTCTAAAATATTCAGGAATGTACGCGTTATCATATTTTTCTTCTACAAGTTTCCAATTCTGTTCATGGTAAGACGAGATGTTTTGAGTTATTTGTCAGTTAATTTTAATATTTTATCTACTTCTAACCGTTTTAAACATTAACCATGGCATTTTGTTCCTATTAAATCCGTATAATTTGTTGCTGCTACTTCTTTTATAAGGCTATTTTTTAGAACCGTTAAAGTCCGACGTTTCATAAGTGCAATGTATACCTAACCTAATTGAAATCAAATAAATATATATACTTTGAAATATTAATATTACACTAATATAAAATAATAATAATAATATAGGATTCCATATTTACATAAAAGATATATTATATATTTTTTTTTCAAAATAAAAATCGATGACTTGAATCCAAAACCTATCGGATTACATTTTGCTGATTAAAAAAAAACAATGTATTGGTAAGAATATTCTCGTATCAGATATAATATTATTTTGCAAGCCTCATGCAAATCGTGATGCGTTGTATTTATGATAATTTAAATATATAATCGTTATGTTACATTCTTATATCTGGTTTTATAATTAATGATTCTGAACGATTATATCAATGTCAATATAATATAAAATGGATGTCAGAATCATCAAGTCATCAATAGTGAATTAATAAATGATTCGTGATCTTTCATTTAGAAGGATCAAGTTCCAATAAATACCTATTTGGTTAAATACTTGTAACATTTATTTTAAGTAGCTGCGTAATAACGGATATAACTAATTCTAATATATTTTATACTGAATACTTCTAGAAACTTCTCGAAAAATTACCTACGGATTCCGCAAAACTAATTGTTCTCGAATCAAAAGCATCAGCTATTTGATATTTTATTGAGAGCGTTAATAGATCAAGACCGACGAATAATAAAATAATGCTTTTTGATACTTTATATGAATCTGTTAGATCATGACCAACGAACCATAGTCGATTTGTTTAACACAATACCTTTATTCAGCTTCAAGGCCAATTTTATAGTTCATTGGAACCATTGAATGTTCATTCATCATTGCCTGGATAGAATGAAACATATATAACATCTTTCCTGGATGAAAACTTTTTTAAATATTTATTCTAGAACGTAATTTTAAAAACTAATAATAAATTGAAGGAGGTTCTATATTTCAAGTATGAAGACTATATCATTTAAATAAATATAAATTATAATATTAATTTGACACGAGGTTGACATGCCTCTTGTTGACCTCGGAGCAGACATTGACATAAACATTTAACCCGACACCTAAATGTTTATTGAAATAGGTATGAAGTTTAATGTAAAAATATGAAAACGTATTATTACTTAAAATATCAAATCAATCTAAAATTTCTTTAATATAAATTTCCTCGTTATAACCAACAATCCGTTGAAACAATTTATAAGACGCGAATTGAAACTGGAACCTATCAATGAAACGGTAAGCTTTGGTATCGTTACGAGAAACCAAGTTAATAATTATTTTACATTTTATAAAATTGAACCGCAAAGTATCGTTACTTCGAAGCACAAAAACTCAGGACATACCGGATATTTAACGGACGACGAATTCGACTGTCACATTGCTTGTCATTAAATTTTAAGAAAAAATATAAAAACATTTTTGGTTAGACCTTATGACCTTAATCCAGCCAGTTAACGCAATTAACGAACACACGTGCTATACATTATTTATGTTAAATTACCATAATCATGAACTATACAAATGTTGCCAGCCTACGTTTTATTTAATTTAAATTCATATACTATAATAGATATAGCAACTAAATACCGGTCTGCATAATCAGTTACGCAATCAAAACTTTCGATTTTACTGCGACGCGGGTGCTGTAATATCATCGCAGCATCACGACACTAGCAAATAACTTATATACACAATGTATTAGAGGTCAAACAAATGATTCATAATAGTAGTAATAATTTAATTTTATATTTTACTACGTTTCAATAATAATAAAATTAATAAATACCTGCTAAAAAGATAAGCTTTTTTTGTCGAGATATTTTATGCCTAAAAAGTATGTTACTATATGTTAGTATTAGAGGGCAAACAAATGATTCATAATAGTAGTAATAATTTAATTTTATATTTTACTACGTTTCAATAATAATAAAATTAATAAATACCTGCTAAAAAGATAAGCTTTTTTTGTCGAGATATTTTATGGCTAAAAAGTATGTTACTATTAAAGAGGTTTTGGTGTTATTATTTTTTCTGTTCCAATAATTGGGCATAGGTTTTTTTTCTTAATTATCTGTCCGCTAAAGATAAATAAATACATGTATATATATCAACATGTATAATAATAATTTTAATAGAACCATTGTAACATTAAGTGTAAATAGCACGACCGGAACACAATTAATTAATGTGATGGTTAATTTTAATTAAATGGTGACGAATGCTGTAGGCAGGTTATTAACGCTACAACTATATATTATGGCCTGCCATTTTTTTATTACGTTATAGATTATATATGTATATTGTGCCTCTATATCGTTCATTAATCCACAAACGTTATTATTATAGATTATATAATTTATTTAAAAAGGTAGGTTGTTATATTAAAAGTAATATTAAGGTCAAAGCAACCCAAAGTAAGTTAATTTGAAATAATCTGTGTAATATGAAAAGTTTGTTCAATAATAGAATCATTTACCATTTACCACAAACGTACAAACAAATTGATATTATAGTTATTCGCAGACCAATAATTTCAGCGGTCAGATATCACTCTAATAATTGGTTCTGTCACGCAAAACAACTCAATCAAATTTGTACACTTGAAACGGATTTGTATTTTATAATAATGTCCAATATAATAAACATAAACTAATTATATAATAAACATATAACATTAATATACAATACATAATATAAATGGAAGATAATTTCATGCATCATGTAAATTGACGATTTTTCAATAAAAACTTGTTTTTATTGATAAATCGTCAATTTTCATCGTTCAAGGATTCTTTAATAATATTGATTTAGGCCTATTTCTTACAATAAATAATGTCAAATCAACTATAGGTACATACATTCCAAGCCAATTTTCAATAGCATGTAAACTTTTAAGTAAACAGTTTATAGATACGAGAGATTGATTATCTACATGTTAAATAACTATCTAGGTATCTATATCTTTTTGTATCTTCATATCTAATATTTAAATTTGAAGGTAGCGAATGTGTATATATAATATTATCCTTTCGTATTCCCAGGGGTTATCGAGAGGTCGAGGATTCAAATTACTTATTTTAAAACCAAATATAACCAAAGAGGTTAAAATTAAGAGTAATAAACCTCCTTGTTTTAAACAAATATTATGTTTCTATGTAATCATTGCACACTATATATATAACGTTGTATCCACATTTTAATATCTAGCTGCAAATAATAAAACAATGTGAAGGTATAATGAATATACTCAGTACAGTGGAAAATTACAATAAATACCTACCTACCTATCTACCTACAAGTACCACCTTCAATGTTGATGGTACCGTCAAAATCCACTCATCTTGTTATATCTCACTCTTTAATATATAAAAAAATACATATCTACACTCATATATTATAATTGAAGCTTTTAATCCTTAGACTATATATATTTAAAATGTTATCAGAAAGAACCCAACATATAGATATATTAATAGAAATTAATGAACAGTAAATGATAAACACAGATAATTTTAAAATTATATTCAGCCAGTGCTTTCGTTATGCTCTTATTAAATTATCAAAATTTGTAAATGATCGTTATCTTATACGCAAATATCTATAAAAAATAATATGTATTAAATAATCTTTTTATGAAATTAATAAAATAATTAAGTTTTATTTTAAAAGAAATTTACTTTTATTTCATAAATTTCATTTCAGTCTAAAATATTTGCCTGTATTTAATAGTGTCCCGAAATTTCACTACACATGTGTTTTCATATTTGATAAAAATAAAAAAAAAACACTTCACTTAAACTAAAACAAATCAACCGTATTTGTGTAAAATCACGGTTTTCATTAATATTTAAATCAATATGATTTGTTTATAAATAAAAGCTCAAACGCCCGATAGGTGGAAAACGCGATTCAATCATAAAGACATCCACACCGTAAGGCTGTCGCGCCGGTACTGAAGTGAAGAGCGAAGAGCCGAAGACCGTATCGACCTTATAACAATGAATGAACACCGCATTCTCTGACTGCACTGCAGGTTTATTTTTGGCAAATCACCCCATCACTAGTTGAAAGACTAAAAGAATTGGTGCCAAGTTGACATGCGGTAATATTAATTATACTCAATGTACTCTAGAATTATATTTATTTATTTTTGTTACGATTTGGACGCATGCGTGATAGAAGCGAAATGACCTTGTTCTCACGGCAATGATTGTCTTCGGCTGGATAACGTGGGCTGCAGAGGTCATGTCGGTACAAAAATAAATGTTCTCAAATATACTCAGGAATGTAAAGTATAATTAAAAAAATACTAACTACTCATGCCATGATACTTTACCCATAGTACATGTTTGAAATTACGAAAACTTTGACAACAAATCGTAAAATTAAAACAGAATTATTATTCACTCAAGAAATCAAAATCTATTTAAATATTTTAAAAAATCTGTTAACAATTATATTATTTACAAAGATGTATAGAACGATCTGTACTGTGACTTATTAAAAAGGATGTAGGAAATCTCAATCAAATTCATAAATAACTTTACTTTGCCAAGTATGTTCGTAATATTAACTTTTTTAATGAAAAAAAATGATATTTATATTAGAATCTGATACATTTAGGTTATCCTGTAGCTCTGGTTACGCTTGAGATATAGTTTTGAATTGCGTTCTTGAATTAAGCATTTTATTACAGCTTTTTAAGGCTAAAGTGGAATACATTTTATAAATGCTGATATTACAGCCTTGAGACTGAAATTTTGCGTGGGGTTATTTTAGGACGTAAATGCTATCTATGAACTATTTTTGAATTATAGCTCAACTCATATAACAAATATGCGTTATATGTATATGTACATTATATCTTTTTATGTACAATATATCTAACATTATATCTTTATTGCTAAATGCTATTGGAGATGCAATAAATTTAAGTAATATATAAGAGTGAAGGAGAGTAGAAGAGGGAGGGAGACAATGGTTCAGTACCCAATATACATCCGTCTCTCCTACTTTTGTGTCATGGAAGAGACGGAAGTCTAACCGCCTTCTTTTTCTCAAGGGTAACAATGCATTTTCTCTATTTTTCCTAAGATCTTTTGACTATCACTACTTGTCATCAACTGGACTGTTTGTTCGTTTGTCACCCTGTCTAAAAAAAAGGACAATCTCTTGTATCTTTTTTAAAAGTCTGAGGATTGTTCAAAGGAGGTTTATTTATTAAAACCCCAATCCTCAAAGGGAAAAAAACATCGTAAATTAGCTTAATGAAAAACTAACGATGATAAAAATTCTCAGATTAAAAATTAAATGATATTTATCAGATCTAAGTTGTTACTAATGTGACGTAAATATTATTCATATGAATATCTTCTAGTAAGTGCCTAAATATTAATAATATTATAAATACGCAATATATGTAACTTTTTATTTAATTTTACTAATACTGCACTAACAATTACATAAAAGATCATCTGGAAGGTTTTTAAATCATTATCTGCAAATTACAGCTTCCTTACAGTTAATGTGCTTTTAATGTTGTTTATCTTAGATACAAATTATTTTTTTATTACCTTCCTATTACTTATATTGTGTAATATTGCATTTACTTATATAAATCATTTCAAAACAGTATTGTTAGTTAATTGAAACTTTAATTACAGGCTACCAATATAGTAAAAGGAAAAAAGTGAAAAAACTTATAGTATATTTAAAATAGATATAGAATAAAAAAATCAATCGATACGGGGTTCAAACCCGTTACCTCTGGGAAACTGTCCCCTCGCTCTGACTATTGAGCTACCATATACCATACGTCTTTAGAAACTTAGCATGACTATAATTTTAAACATATATATATTTTTAAACAATACTTATACAGTTATTATTATTCTAATATAGTTGTATTATACTTATTTTAAATACCGCCAAATAATACTTATCGAACATACATACATACTCGTATGCACTAACTACCCGTATGTTCGAGACGTGGCGTATGCGTTAGATGTGGCGTACGCCTTAGTTGTGGCGTATGCCTTAGATGTGGCGTATGCCTTAGATGTGGCGAATTAGATGTAGCGTACGCCTTAGTAAGGGCCTACTTGGGTCCGTCTGCCTCCCTAAAACAAAACAGATACTCAAATTCATAAAATAAAAGTACATATAAAGATTTTGGCGTTGGTACTTTAATCTCTGTCATTAACATTGAATTGAGATTTATTTGAACAGTGACTCATTGAAAACGGATGCTGTATCGAAACGATAAAAAATGTATTTAAAGAAATTTTATTGTATCCTGGAACCTGATAGCTTATCATTGTGGTGATAATTCTGTTATCCTTTTATTTATTGGGGGTAATGCTGTTAAAAGTTTTATGTGCATGTATCATAAATATATAATGGTATAATTTTAAACTATCTGCATGTTTGTATTTATGTTTCAAAACAACCTTGCTGTTTTACTATGTTGTTTTATTTATAAACATGCTAGTTATGTTATACTTACCGAAATGATAACATGTTTTATTAATATGCATGTATTTTTAAAAAATATTACTGTTTTGCATTACAACAAAACAGGTATTATGTGTTGAATAAAACACACAGCGTTGAGATGAAGAAAGCTGTTGTAAACATGCCCTAATCTTGGATGTCTATGGTAAAACTTACCCTAATTTTCCTTAAATATATACTTATCTCTTTCTTTCCCCAGCAGGTGTCCTCTTCTTACCCAGAGGACACTTGACTAGAACCTGTCAATTGTCATAGTTTTCAGCTCCCCAGCAAGAGAATTGCTGCAACGCTGTGTGTTTTATTCAACACATAATACCTGTTTTGTTGTAATGCAAAACAGTAATATTATGTGTTTTACTAAAACACACAGCGTTGAGATGAAGACCTGTTTGGTATCTGCTGGTGATAGACACAAACGCTATGATGAATAATAAAATTACTATCTTATATTAATCAGTCTTTTATTATATAAGATAATCAGCCTTTAAATCTTATTAAGTTTATAAATGTAATAAAAAACAATAACAAAAAAAAAAAACCAAATTGAAAATAATCTTCTAAGAATAGTAATGATAGTAGAAAATAATACTTTTTAACAATCTAAGTAATATTAGAAAAATTTAACTTTAACAAATCAGTCTTAGAATTATCAACTGTATCTACTGGACGACAGTAAAACTTTTGAAATGTTTTAATACTCTTCCAGTTTCCTCTGTCCAGTATTTCTTGAACTGGTATTTTCTCCAACCAGCTTTTAGAAGCTACTGCTGACCTTATACTGCCTGGGGCAGCATCAATATTTGCTTCTTTAAATATAGTACGTATCCAACCTGCAATCATGGCTCTTGAAGCAGGCTTCACCTTCCCTGATAGGGATATAAATAAACTTGTAATAGATTTGTCTACATTTCTCCTCTCTTCAAGCCCTGCTATAACCCAACTAACAAAAATTGCTCTTGTAGTAGCTTATATTGCCAAAAAATATGTTCTTATAGTAGCCGCATTATCGCTAATAAGAGTGCGTTTGGGCACACTTTATAAAGACAATGATCTTATACCCCCCTTATAGTTGCTTTATTGTCCGCTTTATTTTTCTTATACCTATTATATTATTGCAAGGAATAAGGGAGTTAAGCTTATAATGGCAAGAAAAAAGCTCCTAGACAGCCATGATACACTTATAAGAAACATATGGAAATCGTTAATAAGGGCGATCACCCTTATACGTGCTTTATTTTATTAATTCACAAGGAAGTTGAACTCATTGCGGCAAGTCAAAGACTCCTTCATATCCTTAGGCCCTTGTAGCCGTCTGTTTATGATTCTGCAATAAGTCTTTTTGTTAGTGATTTACAAAAGAAAGAGAAACGTCAACCATTTTAATGAAAAGTGAACGGTAAGTTATTATTTTACGTACTTTATTTAGCTAATTTTATGTACTTGTTTATAGTGAAAAGTGTATGGGAATTTAAATGCATGGTAAAATTTGGTACGTTGTGTGTTTCAGAATCCACGCGCCCTTGAATTGAAGCTGTTTTTACGCTACAAACGTTAATAATTATTTAGTCATGTTATATACAGTGCTATTATAAGAGTAAAACGGTTAACACATCATCTACAAGAACTCTATAAGAGAGAAGACTTTATAATGGCAACATTTTTTGCTTACGCTATCGCCATTTGACAAATCATTAGGGTTCCTTTATCATGAACTAAATCCTGTCCCTAGCCTCGTATTATTCCCATAAATATTAAAAAAATATTTTTGACTTCATACTGATATTCTTATTCCCTGCAACCATCGATGTTCGAATATACGAAAAATGTTTCTTATTCACTGATTAATGATTAATTAAGATGTAAGTGTTTAATAGATTGATAAGTTACTAGATTTATTAAAGAGTCTGATTATATACTATTTTTTTCTTTACCCAAATTTAGCAAACAAACACATCATATCTTCCACAAGTTGTTCAAACGGTTCCTTCCTTCCTTCTTCTTCCTTTGAATTCCAGATGTAAGAGTCACTCTCCTCTGGGCTTCTTAAAAAAATATGACTTAAATAAAAATACGTCATTTACAAATTAGTTATTTTATTTTACAAAGTATGGATTAATGGTGTAAAATACAACACAGAATCATATTCTACATTTAATAATTTACATTTAATTGCAGCACTTGAAAAGTCATGTATATTTTTTGATTTGCTAGAGATATAATCTAAATTAATATAAATTAATGAATACTTCAATGGATAGTCAAAGGCGTCAACTAAATTTTCCATGAGGGATCCTTTTAGTTGTATCTTTTCGTATCACTACTGTATATAGCCTTTATTTCTATAACTTGTTCGTCTGTTGTTAAAAACCATTTATCGTGTTTTTGGGAAGATAAAATAAAAGATTCAAAATGTAGTACCAACATAGATCTGCTGTTGCACAGTTTTACAAACGGGTATTTAATTTTTCTTGAGCACTTCATAGTTTTGTAAAGTTTTTTTTAATTGTGTAGTTAGTCCATTCTGACAATAATGTCCAGTCCCAATTTCAGTTATGCATATTTCTACTTTATTTGTTTTGAGCAATGTACGCGCATCCAATGGCATTTTGGTTGGCATTCACCTAATGCCTAATGTATAATATTTTTAATAAGTTACTTAAAGCGATATGCGAAATATTAAACTTCACTGCCCATTCTCTGATATCACCTAGTAAATAAATTTTCTTCATCTTTTCATTTAAGAATATGTCTGTATCACTATCAGTATAGCTACAATTATATTCTTCCTCACTGGTTTCCTTTTCATTCCCATTTTTTTTTTTTTTTTTTTTTTTTTTTTTTTAAATACTTCACTGCACAAGATAAAGTACAATTGGCGGACTTAATGCTAAAGCATTCTCTACCAGTCAACCAAAACGGCAAACAGAAAAAATAAACAATGAGGGTAACAATAAACAAATTATTAAAATGGAAAAAAGACATTAAACTAAGCATATCAATAATGCTATAACCATAAATATTATATTTAGGAAATGCATACATACCTAACAATAATATAAACCTACATAAATTAACAATAAATATATACATATATACACACTAAACAATAAAATAAACTAAGTACATATAATAATTAATAAGACACCTTGAGCAATAATTGTAGATACAGACAAATATATTATGTAATAACAGGATAGAACGAAATAAATAAATATCATGATGTTTCATGAAGATATTCTCTGATGCGATTCTTAAATACTTGCCTATTGGGAGCACGACGAAGTGCATCGGGGAGGCTATTCCACAGTTTAATGGCGTGTACTGTGAAGGAATTAGACATAAAACCAGAATGGTGAGAAGGGATAAATAAACTTAGGTTAGTTGAAGAACGGAGATGAAAGTCGTGAGTCGACCGCAAAAGTTGAAACTTGGACTTTAAATACTGAGGAGAACATGGATTATTTAAAATGGAAAATAACTGACACAGAGTTCTTAACATTCTTCTTTTACGGATAGGAAGCCATTTAAGCTTAAGACGATATTCTGAAATGTGATCGAATTTGCGTAAATTAAAAATGAAGCGAATGCAACTATTGACTAGGCGATCCAATTTGTTTAGATTGGCTTCAGAGATATTAGAGTAGCACACATCAGCATAGTCTATAAGAGGAAGAATAAGAGATTGCACTAACAGAGTTTTGGTCCTAATGGGAAGAAAGTTTTTGTGACGATAAAGCGACCGCAACGAGTATGTGACTCTTTGACTTAACTCAATTATATGGGCATTAAAGCTGAGAGTGTTGTCCATACGAAGACCTAGATTTCTTACTGACGACGTGAGATATATAATAATCCTCATTTTCTATATAATAATCCTCTGCGGAACCACTGGCTGAATCGTTGGCATCGGGTTGGTCATTTTGTAACATCATAGGAGTAAAGGTGGTGGGTGTGATGCTCATAACCAAGTTTTCAAAGACTTTTTTTTACTTTTCTTCTGTAACCACCGCTCCTTTTTAAGTTCTTTCAATATTTAGAATCCAATTTTTGAATTCAAATTCCGCTACGTAAGAAATCCACATTATCTGCTGTACTTTCAAAATGGCGAATCTAGCTATATAAACATTTTAACGTAACCATATAAAGAATAATATCATTATAAGCACTGTATAAGGACAAATGGATTGCTTTCATCGTTGTAAAGGTCATATAAACTGTTAGAATTCATTTGTTGGATAGACGTCTTATTAAATGTTACTATAAGTTAAAAAGCATTATAATTATCTCGTGAATTACTTTTCTAGGAGTAATTGACCATATTAAACGCCTGTATATAACTTTGAATATTATACGGCTGAAAAGCAATGTAACTAACCTCTATAAGAAGAACACATTTCTAACCCTTATTGTAGCCGTATTAATTGGATTCATTAGCGTTTTCCCAGCCAAATTATAAGACTAAAGGTAATATTAGCCAAATCTTCTAATAATATGTCATAATAAGGTACATTGACATAATGAATGCTCTTTTATAACAAGTATAAGAGTTTAGATCTTATAAACTTAATCTTATAAGGTTTGTTTGTTTGTTGGGAAGTCTTTTGAGATGGTAGACAGGGCAAACAAGATGATCAGGGTGTCTCTGCAATACCCAACCTGGTTGTCTGTTGGTTTCGGAATCTGTCTTTGAACCAAATCTTGGCCATAAAATAATCTTATCCTCTTCTAGTATAAGACTTTTAGGATTGTTTTCCAATAATGTTAGGTCATGTATTCTGCGACCTGAAGCTAGTAACAGTATTAAAGCTGTACGTCTGGCAACTTCAAATAATGAACCTGAGTTTGGTGCATTTTTTAACCATTTAAATAGTATTGTAGTGTCCCAAATTGGTGGTTTTTGCACCAATGGTTTTGAAATTGAAATTGCTTTTAAAACCTGTTGTATAAAGAAATTTTTTGAAATATTTAATTGAGATGCTGCACAGTATGTGGAAATTGCAGACTTGTGTAAAAGAATTGTTCTATATGATAGTTTATCTTTTAAAAATAATTTTGCTAGAAATCTAGCAATCTGTTGGCACTCTGGTACTTTTGGATTTATCTCTAAGGTCTCACACCAAGCTAACCATCTTTTAATCGGAGTACTGTAAGTAGTCAAAGTAGATGTCCGCCAACTACTTTTTAATAAATTTTGTTCTTCTATGGACCAGTGAGCAACTTGGTCGGCCCACCCCCAATTTTCCAAGCCAGAAGATCTAATTTCTCCACTTGTGCAGGGCAGTTGCCTGTGCTGCAATCTATTAATACCTTCCGCAGGTTCCTTATTGGAATGGGTTCCACTTTGGCTCTCGCTCGGAGATCTGGTACTATTAGGATGTAATTCCCTTTCGCACTGTTCAGATGTGCAAGAAATCTTGGTATTAAGCTGGGTGGGGGAAATGCCCAGCCCAGCTGATAGTCCCATTTTCGGATGAACGCGTCGCAGTAAACTGCGTGACAGTCTCTGCAATCTAAGGTTACGTACTCCGGTACGACAGCCGTTTCTCTTGACGCGAACAAGTCGACGTCTGGGACGCCCCATATTTTGAATATGACCTCCGTGGCCTGAGGCAGAAGATGCCATTCCGGTAATTTGCGACCCCTCGATAGGCGATCCGCAATTCCGTTCAGAATACCCGGGAGGTAAGTGGCTGAGAGGATTAAATTTAATCGTCTTGCTAGTTTCAGTAGCCTGGTGGTTAGTCCCAATAACGCCAGGGAATGTGTCCCCCCCTCGTTCCTGAGGTACGATACTAGGGTCTTGTTGTCCGTTTGAATTAATATGTGAGCACCCTGTAAAGCCATCCGCTGACTGTTTATGGCTGCAAAAACGGCATACATCTCCTTTATGTTTGAGTGCCAGAGCTTCTGGAAGGGGAACCACTTTCCTGACAGGTATGTACTGTTTAATTGTGCTCCCCACCCCGAGTCTGCGGCATCCGTAGTCAAAAAGTGAGTCACGCTCCTCTTGACTATTGTTGTTTAGCTGTTTCCTACGGTTCTCAACCACCATTTCAGTTCTTGTCGAACTAGAAGAGGGAGATCTCTTCTTTCCCTTGGTCTCTTTTGTTGAAAGGTCCTCAGAAATATTTGTGTTCTGCGACAGTGTAGTCGACCCCACGACACTGCGTAATTTGCAAAATTTAGTAACCCTAATAAGATCTGAGTTTCTAGAAGAGAACTGTCTCCCCTGCTCAGCATCTTGGAAATGTTTCGCTTTATTTTGATCTTCTTCCTGACTGGAAGCTCTACCCAGTTTTGTTGGGTATTCCATACCAGGCCGAGATACTCTATTTTTTGAGTGGGTTCTAAAACGGATTTCTGATAATTTATGTGCCATCCCAAAATTTCCAATGTTCTCAGTGTTTCCGCAACTTGAGACAACAGTATTGAATGGTTCTGATGAGCCAGGAGGAAATCGTCTAGGTACACAATTATCCGGAAACCCTGGTTTCGTAGGGTCTCCGCAACCCAATTTGTTAATGTAGCAAACATCCTTGGAGCTGATGATAGGCCAAAAGGAAGGGCTGTCAATTGTAACACTTCTTGGTTGTAATAGACTCTGAGAAATCTTTTGTGTTTCTCTGATATGGGCAAATGGAAATAGGCCTGATGGATGTCTATTTTGATTAACCAGTCGTCTCTCTGAATAAAATTTGCTATATCGGTTACTGAAATTAAATGGAAATGTTTCACTGAAACATGTTTGTTCAGACCTCTGAGGTCGAAGATAGGACGTACACCCCCATCTGATTTCTTTACTAGGAACATTCGACATAAAAAACCTGGATTGAGAACTTGTGGTATTTCTAGAATTTTTTGCTTCTTTAAACTGGAGACAACTGCTGTCATGTCCTCGGATACTCTGGTTGCAAATTTCTTTAAAACTTGGTTGTTTGGAAATTGAAGAGGAGGCTTCCTTAGAAATGGGATCCGTGCACCTGTTAATAATTTTATTATATAATTGTTCGCACCCCTTTGTGCCCACATCTGTATGTGGTACTGCAAACAACCTCCTCTGAACTGGTTGTCACTGTTTATTGTAGGTACTGTTATTTGATGGCATATCTTTTCTTGAATCATTTCTACGAAAGGGCTGGTTCTTTTTAAACTTATTGTTTTGCTTCTTTTCTATTTTAAAATTCTTATATTGTACTTTGCCATGGTTGTGTTGTCTTTTACTTTGAGAATGAGGTATATTAAAAGTTCTTTTCTCCTTTATGTAAGGTGGAGTGCACAGCCACATTTGAGATCCTCCTAAAGATGCTATTATTGGTTGTAGAGCCCCTCGACTAAACAGATATTCATGACTTGGTGGAACAGTCTGAAGAGTAGATCTTAAATTTGGATTTTCAATTTCCTTTAATATACGGTCCCGTCTCACCTCTATGCACTCTGCTCTTTTACCACATACAATTTGCATGGCAGTCTCAGAGTTCTTATGTGATGCAGACCCTGGACCAAATATGGTAGAGAACTTTTCAAACAATGTGTTGGAATTTAAATTGTTTTGGCATGTTGATGCCCAATTAAGCACTTCTTGTAAACCTGAGTTTAATAACTGTCGCTGCTCTAGAATATTATTAGATAAACCGGCTAATAATTGTTCAGTGGAAGCTAAATAATCTTTATTTTTACTAAAATGACATAACTCCTCATTAACCTTTAGACCTATAAACCCGGGACTAGCGATACAAGCTTGTAAGGCTTTTTTGTAACGAATACCTTTCCAAGAGGGTGTGTCAAATTTTTGTAAGTTAGACAGTGCCTGTAGGCGTTCGGTATCAGCTTGAGGAATCAATGTTCTTTCATCAAACTCTGTACCAAGCACACCTAAAGACAGTTTACAGGCTGTTGTAGGATTCCTTAAAAAATCTGATGTGGATGGACCGGGAGAAATATCTTGTTTATCATACGATTGACTAGTATTAGATGGTGCGAGAGGTAAACTAGTTAAATAATTAGAAATAAAGCCTACTTGCTGTACGAGTGTATCTACACGTGGATCTGAATAAGTTTTGTACTTACGTCTTTTGTTGGGCGGAAGTGATGATATGCCTTCTTCATCCTCCGAGGATGAAGAAGATGATGATGACGAATCATCAGATCTATTGTTGTTCGACAGTTGATCTCCATCCGAAGCATCAACATGCGAAACACGTGTACTTACACTTTCGTCCGGATTCATCTTAAATCCTAGTTAACTAAAGTAAAGAATAACACTTAAATTTAAATGACACTGTATGTTAATTAAAGATATAATATATATTTAATTTCAACACTTATTTTTTTATATTTTATAAATTTTGATGTTTCACAGGCAAAATTTACAAACGCTATGACAATTGACAGGTTCTAGTCAAGTGTCCTCTGGGTAAGAAGAGGACACCTGCTGGGGAAAGAAAGAGATAAGTATATATTTAAGGAAAATTAGGGTAAGTTTTACCATAGACATCCAAGATTAGGGCATGTTTACAACAGCTTTCTTCATCTCAACGCTGTGTGTTTTAGTAAAACACATAATATGTTTTCTATGAACAATATTAGCGGTGAAACTTCTTGCATACCAAAAAGTTTATATTTTTACAAACATACAGATATATATATATAAGTATCATAAATTCAAAAATATATTTATTGAAAATAAGTTATATACAAAACATTTTTTCGTTGTCAAAAGCTCGGACAGACCACAGACCTGAGAAGAGCGGGGTTGTCATATTCTTTTTTATTTTATTTTTTATCAATTAATTTTATATTCTAAATTACATAAATACATTACGATAATGGGTAAATATTCGAAAAAGTGGAAGTTATTTAACTTCAATTATAACATTTATTATTCAGGTATACATTTAAAAATAAGCCTATTTCTAAAATAGTAAGTATTTTTTTTAAATGGCGTAGAATAACGTGAATACCTAACACATACTAAACTGAATAAAACTACTAACTGTAGTTGGTAACGAGTGAAGTCGTTTGACAGCAGGCATATGGACCGGCTTGATCAAGGTGGTACAAGTGGTACCCACAGAATATCAGCAATTTCGAATACAATGCGGGTGTCTCCAAGAAAAAAGTGAAAAGGTTGCTAAGTTACTGCGCCTTACCATCCATAACTAAATTTCCACTTTCTATCAGGTGGAATGTTGACTATATTAACTGAGATAGAAAAAAAAAAAAAAAAAAAGTATAGTTCAGGTACGTTCAGTCAGTACGGTCAGGGTAAGCGAGAGAGCGGTATGCCCAAAACATCTCCCTTCCTCTACCTGTGTTCTATCTAGGCTAGTATCTCTATTTGCAAAGCATTTGCAACTATTTTTATGGTTACGTACCCCAAACCAAAAACGGAAACCTATTCTGTCTCTATGTGACCAGGCTCTATCTCATGAACAGTGATGGACAGTTGAATATTCAAAGATCATGTACTTCTGTTCTCGAACCCTTCTGTAAAACAAACGTGATTTTGTCGTTTTTTATAGATAATGTACGAACGTAACTCTTCGTGACGTAACGTATGTAGGTACGTAACTCTTCGTGAGCAAGTCCGAATCACATTTGCAAAACTCAAAAATTATATTTCTAGATAGTCTAGTCCAATCACAGTCTTTCAAGAATTATCTGGACAATGGTAGATAAATAAGCCACTAAACCACAAATATATATATTTGATCAAAATTATCCACACACAACAGACAATAATTATTTAGTATTATTGGTCGAGTGGCTAGCGCAGACGCAGTCGTATAGCTACACAATGGGGCTCGGGTTCGATTCCCGATAGGGACAGACATGTATGAGGTGAGCATAGATGTCAGTGTTTCTGAGTTTGGTCGTTTATTAAATATATTATCAGTATTTATATGTGTATATCTATGTATTTGTAATCGTTGTCTAACACAATTAACACAAGCAAATAATTTGCTTACTTAGGGGTTAGATCGATGTGTGTAATTTGTCCTGATATTATTATTATTATAAATTGTTAATATATTTCTGATAAAGTTATTTTACGTTCACCGACTTCAAAATCCCGTTCACTCCTACTTCAATAATGAATAAATACATAATAAATGAGGATTAATTAAAACTTACAGATTACTTTGTGTTTTATTAATATTTTATTAAAATTTACTTGGAAATTAAATAATTAATAAAAATTAGCTTATTAATAATAAAATGAATCCTAAGAAACCTTTTTTAGTTTGAAAACTATTCAAAGACCAGTAACAGTTTTATTACCTACTAGCTGGGCCTGCGACTTCGTAAGCGTAGATTTCGATTTCTGTAAAACGTACCCTTTGTACTTACATCTATACTAATATTATAAAGCTGAAGAGTTTGTTTGTTTGAACGCACTAACCTCTGGGACTACTGGCCCGAATTGAAAAATTCTTTTTGTGTTGAATAGTCCGTTTATTGAGGAAGGCTATAGGGTATATATCATCTCGCTGTGACTAATAGAAGTTAAGCAGCAATGAAAAATGCTGCAAATTTAATATAATCTAATAGGTTCTGACTGACTTAGTTATAGCATACAGTCTAAACCGCAGGTCGTAGAGATAGTAAAATTGGAGGATACATTTGTTTTCTACGTAGTGGTGTACTAAGAAAAGATATTTTAAATTCCACCCTTAAGGGTTTTAAATATCAATTTTGTATGGACCTCGGCGGCAACACTAAAAACCACGCGGACGAAGTTGGGAGCGACCCCTAGTAAACTATAAACCTTCAAAGTTTACATCAAACACCGTCAAGTAGTCTTGGCCTGTAGGAGTATTTCTAGTTTATTAACCCCGACTTAAAAATAGGGGTGTTATAAGTTTGATTTGTCGATCTGTGTATCTGTATGTCTGTCTATGGCAATGTAGTAGCCAAACACGTGGATGGATTTGATTGCTTTTCTTTTTAATCGAAAGCCTGGTTTATTAAGATGGTTCTTAGCTATGTGTGGTCGAAACAGTTGTCTACAAAATATTAAGGTTTTATTGGTGCGGGTGAAAGATTATTATGCAATAATTAGCTGTTTCAAGGGCTTCGCCCGCGCTATATAGGAAGAAAGCCTCGTTATGTCGGCCAAAAGGTTTTTACACTTACTTACTCAGGTAAAGTACTTTATTAGGGATAGCTGTTGCCCGTGACTGCGTCCACTTAGACTGTAAGAAATATATTTATATGAATTATGATTGTCTGAGTCTGACTCTTTATGACCACGGGCAACAGCTAGTGATAATATAAATCCCTTCATCATAGTGTTATTAGTGATTGTTAATCATTTTAACTCTAAATGTTTATAATTATTAATATTCGTATATATGAAAACTACCTATCTACCTACCCATATGAAAAAGTCTTGAATCATGTTACTTAATACATTTATAATTTATTACATTGTCGAAATTTCCACGCAGATCTTTATTTTTTCTCGTATTAAATATAACCTTTGTTCATCAGAAGGATAATGTAGGATTGTAAAGGATAAAATAATATTATTATGATGACTTATTGAAGTCATTGCATCAAACTGTCAATTTTACGGTAGCTCAATTAGTAGAACGACGGGACGGTTTCCCAGAGGTCGAGGTTCGAATCCCTGCCCGTATCGGTCTATTTTTCATTCTATGCTTATATAAATGTGTTCTATACTTATATAAATGTGTTTTTCATTCTTATATACTTGTATATACTTATATATAGTGTGTCATATTTAAGCTTGTCATAAAATTTCTTGACAGGCCCATAATTATTAGTTGTAAGTTTAATCAACTTTATAACTACATATATAAATTATACAAAACTATTTACAATCCTACTAATATTATAAATGCGAAAGTTTGTGATTATGTATGGATGTTTGTTACTCTTTTACGCAAATGCTACTGAACCGATTACGATGAAATTTGGTATGTTGTAGCTGAAGACCCAGAATAACTCATAGGCTATAGAAATACTAACTTTTGCATGTGGTTTTGTCTGTGATGTTTGTTACTTAATCACGCCAAAAGTATTAGACGGATTTTGATGAAACTTAGCAATATTGTAATTTGTAGCTTATGTACTAAATAGCTCATAGACTAAATTTGCATGTGGTTTTGTTTGTGACATAACATAGTTTGCAGTGGGACATAGATTGCATAATTGCCATGGGAGATCCTGTTTTTTTACTTTTGGTTCATTGAATTTAATATAATTATTTAAGAAAATCTTTTTATTACACGACGACTTTAGAAGGAGTGTTATGTTGTTCAAATATACGTATGTTAATAGAAATATAGCCTATTATGCTATTTTTATGTTCCCTGCTACAGTCTAAACTGATTAAAGGATTTTAACGTATGAGGTATCGGTAGATACGTCAAAAATAATCAAAAATATTTTTTTTTGGATTATGTTCCTAGCCATAAAAATATTAATTTTACAGTCTACGTGGACACGTGTTGTTATAAGATAGATATTACTTAAATTAAAGTATCTGATTAATTAATAATAATAATAATACAAAACAAATTACACACATTGATCAGACCCCTAAGTAAGCAAATTATTTGCTTATGTTAAGTGTGTTAGACAAGGATATAAATACATAGAAATAAACATTGTAAATACTGAAAATATATTTTTTAAACAACCAAACCCAGAAATACAAACATCTATGCTCATCATATACATGCCTGTCCCTGTCGGGGATCGAACCCGGGCCCCATGGCTTCGCTATACGTTAGGCGTCTGCGCTAACCACTCTACCAACGGGCGGTAAATGGTTCTAAATAAAAAATTCAAAATATTTTTATTCAAGTAGGTTTATACACGTACTTTTGAATCGTCAATTACATTAAATTGGTCAGTATAGTCAGTCTGTGAGTAAGCTACCACCAGCTCGGAATGCAGTTCTGCCGATAAGAGCTGGAAAAAAACTCGATAGTTGCATTTTTTTAAATGAAATTTGACAATGTTTGACATATACATTATAACATGAACCCAGCTAATGAGTCAATGACCCAAGTTCCACATATTTCAATCAACCAAAAACTCTTGAATGTTATAATTTATTATATCTTACAATATCTTTGTACTCAAGATGTATGTAGATGTTTATTTAAATTAGTATTACCTAAGTGCAGGATGTTGATCTTCCTGACAATAAAATATACGAGACGTTATCTCACTACTTAAGAATTATAATTTATATATAGAAAATAACATGTTATTTTCTATATATAAATTATAATTCTTTGTTATCGATAACCGATTTTGTTATTTTCTATATATAAATGATATAAGACACGCTTACGCATTATCTGTACATATTATGTGTATATATTATCTGTACCCCATTTGGAAGCAGCTTTTTGTGTATACAGCATTTAAAAATAAACACTACAAGTCCACATTCTTGTATTTTGATTACTTTCCAAGTAAGATAATTGGATAATCATGTAGTAATATATTTAAATTAAAACTTAATGTAGATTTAACTAAAATAAAAATAGTATGACAATATGACGAGCAAGGACAAATCCAACCATTACCGACGCAATCACTTGAAGGAAGTCCGTCATTTAAAGAAACTATTTTAAGATATTCTAACTGCTAGCTACCCGTGAGTCATTAAAGAGGTCTAGAATATGTATTCAAGTTTAAAATATTGTCTATGGACTGTTAGTTTTTTTTTTCTACTTTTTTATTCTTAAATTTTGTAGTTTTTTTGTTGAAGTTTACGGCCAGAAACATCGAATGAATTGGTAAAGAATGTTTTAGTGAACCCTTGTTATTAAATAGATCTTATATTTAATTACTAGCTGTGCCTGCGACTTCGTACGCGTAGATTTCTATTCTGATAAAACGTACCCTTTGTACTTCCCAATGTATGTAAAAACTATAAACCTTCAAAGTTTCATCAAAATCAATCAAATAGTTTTTGCATGTAGGAGCATTTGTGTTTTTTTTATGTATATATTTTTTTATGTTTAATCACTCGTAAGCAGCAATGGTAAAAATAAGAGATTATTAACTTCTTTATTCGTTAAACTATTGTTAAAAAAATAAATAAAATGTAAAGTTAATCCCGTAACAATATATTCCTGAAAACTGTATACAAATTGATTAATCCGTTTCTGAGATTAGCATGCTCACATATACAGATATATACAGACATACAGACGAACAGACGAAATGAAAAAACATTGTTTTGGTTTCTCTTGACATACAAGACAGACAAAATACAAAACAGAATAAAGATAGATTTCTTACATCTTTTGATATAGTTAAGAGTGTGTAATGAAAGTTAAAAACTAAATGTTACTCAGAGCAATGTTCAATTTCTACGTATAAAAGTCTACATTAGCCCTTTTTTTTGGTGTTGCATGCAGAACTAAAAGACAAACAGATAAACAGACAAAGATTTTAACAATGATGAAAATGGATTCTGTTAGTTATCACTTCACATCCTGGTATATTTTTTTTTAATATTTTCAATGTACAACGACTACTCCTCTACAGATTTATTACATGTTTAGAATAAGATTTGCATGGTATCTATTACGTGTTTGACATAAATTGACATAACTTTTTTATTTCATTATCGATTGAGATTAAATAAACACTAAATGAATATAACAATATATTCTCGAAAACTGCATTCGAATTGGTTAAGGCGTTTCTAAGATTAGCGTGCATAAACATACAGACATACAGATAAACAGACAAAATGAAAAACCATTGTTTTGATTTCTCATCATGTTTTTTTTTTATATTTTCCATGTACAGTTTTCGATCAGTGGCAATTTCATTATATGCATAGTTTATAAATACTCAAGGCGGTCAATCAATTGCATTTTATTATTTTTAAACTTCTATACTTATATATTTTTTTTCTACTATTTAATAGTGAAAAATATGTGGAGGAAGCGCCTCCTTAAAACTGTCTGTATTTATTACATACACTTTAAAGAAGACGTTTCTTCTATGCTTTATGTTTACATTTTGTATGATTTAAGAAATTTATTCTCAAAAAGACATGCGTCGCTTATATGAGAATACACATAGAAATAAATATTATACATGCATATTCGTCGTTAACAACTATGAACAGATTAAGATAATAGCTTATTTTTTATAGGTTATAAAATTTAATAAAAAATAAATAAATAAAATTAAAAAAAATCACTATTTTTCGTATGGTTTTAATCAGAATAAACTCACAGAAAAACTTTTTGAAACAACTACAAATTATTAAATGTATCTAAGTACATATTTCAATTGTGGATGAAGGGCTAGCCGTACCCACGACTCCGCCAATAAGGCGAGGAAGGAGCGCCGCGGGGTTTTTAGTGGGTACACCGTTTTCGGGAGTCCCACACACGCCCCTCGCTTCCCCCGCGAGGGGTACGGTGCGTAAAGCATTTTCCCCGCGGAAACAAAAAAAAAAAAAAAAAAAAAAGTACATATTTCAATTTACAACAAGTGACTTTGCTACATGCAAAGTAATCATGCTTAAAACTTTTTTTCTTATAGATTATATCTTCATCTTCACATTTATTATTTAACTTTTGATCATAATAATAAAATACGAAAATATTGATCAAAATATTTGTAGAGAGACTAGCGACATCTATTACACAGAGCATATCCACAAAGCCAAAAGAAAACTATAAAACCTCAATAGATGTCTCTACAGGTCGTGAATAAAAATTGAACGATACATATTTAAGAACTTTGTATAATTTTATTTATTAAAATTTTTGATATTTTTTATTATTTGTAAATAAGTATGTCTTCAAAATGATTAATGTCCCTTTTTTATTTTTAATGGGCGTTCTGGTGGCGACTATACCGTAAAAGGTACGCCCCAACCTTCGGCTATAAAGAAATAAGAAAATATCTAAATATACACCATATCAAACATAAGGATGGAGCTCATATATGGAGTATATACTATAGTAGTACACAATTTTTAGGTATGAAAGATACGAAAGCGATTCTACTAAGGAGATGATTATTCATCTCCTTAGTAGAATCGCTTTCGTATCTTTCGTCGTGATGTCGCGAAATGATAATAGTACCATACTTCAACAGAGGATGGAATTTATAAGTCATTTAGAACTGGGCATTTCTAAAATTTTATAACTATTAGATAATAATGTTTACAAAAATAATTATTATCATTATAGATTATAACAGAATACATTTATGATTAAACTCATCATTATGACAAATGTTTAAATGTCAGATCGAACACCAATCATCACACAAGTCACAATTGACAACTGTGACCCTTTTAAAGCGATGACCGATAACCAAAAGTTCAAACCTCAAAGCTATTTGTAAATAACGAAGAAGGAGAATACTTATAAAGTTGTTATATTAAAAAACATATTGAATATGATAAAATTTACCAACAACTTCGTACCCTTCGTACTTTTAAAATTCTATATAATTTTCCGTTAAACAGTTATAAAATAATTGTAATAATGGATCATGTGAGAAATAGAAAACAAAAAGTGCTTCGTAGATTACTTCCTGAATCTGTTATTAAAGATATAAGATGTTTCGTATTGTATGACCACCATCCTATGGATGATAGGCAATTGGAAATCACTATTTGCACGAATTATGAATTACAGGAATATTACCAACGAGAATTGAGATCTTCAATACAAATAAATAACGCTACCAAAATTCAAATATTAAGAAATCTTAAATGTGAACTACATTATTTAGTGCATTGTAACAATGATGTTATTATTTTATCATCCAAAAAAGAGCAGATAAATATACTCCATTCTGTGTTTTCTGTTAGCAATGTGACAATAGAAGATTATGCATGCACAGGACAACCTATACTCAAAATTATACAGGAAGATGATGCACTGCCACTTATTTTTGATAATAATCTTCAAATAGTTAATAGTAGGCTTACTTTTAGCCAACCTGATACATTGCCTGACTCCCAGGAGTCACAACCAATATTTAATCAATTGAGGAAAAAGTTAATTGAAGCAAGATACACAACAAAATCTAATGAAAATACTTATAAGGAATATATTAAATTAAGGCAATTAGCTGCCTTTTCTTTATATCAAAAGACTTGTGCTGATGGAAGGGATTCTGAAGTTAATCTTAATTTAAAACAGGTATTAGATTATCATTAGTAAGTCTGTGTTTTATAGGTACCTTAAAAATAAATGAAATCTTGATTGCCTTAGGTTTATCAGTATTAGAATATAAAAATTATATTATTTATTTTTTCAGATATCCAGTGCTCTTAAAGTTAATATACAGGTTCCTATAGTGAAGCTATGTAATAAGAGAATTGTTATAATCTTGAAAATAATGAATAAAAATTCTGAGTAAGTCAATATGTCAATAAAAAGTCTGAATAAAATCAACATAAGACCCGAACTCTCATTTTATTCTACATTTTTATAGAAGCAAATATTCAGTAAAACCTTGTGTCTTTTTAATATAGAAGTAACTTTTTATTATATTTTAACTATCTATTTAGTTTATTGTATAGTTCAAATGTTTATAGAAGACAAAATTGTACTTTTACAGACCAATAGAAGATGTACACATATTGCTTCATGGCTCTAGTTTACCGTCAATAAGCTACACCACAAAGCTGTTTGTGACCTCAAGATCGCGGTATTTTAAAGAAACTGATACACAGATCAATAGCAATACAGAAGCAATAGTAATAGCAAACATTGATGTCAATGAACTTAAATATAATATAACAAGTAGGCTAGACTTTGATGTGGTTGTGTCATACAAACTGAATGAAAAGCTTTATTTGTTGCCCTTTGAAACTGTTTCAATATCAGCTATGGATACAATGGGAGTGGACTTTGATGTATTAGCAAGTGAAAAAGGTATTTTAGTAGAAGTACTAATGAGTAAATAAAAATGATTACAATAACAATTTTTTTTTTTTTAGATTTCAGCAAAATAATGCTTGCTATTCTTGCAACATCTCACAAAGTAACTTTACAATTGAGGTATTTGAAGAAAGCTGATGCACACACTGTACCACTTGCAAAAGTATTTCATACTTATTTAAATATGAAAAGTCCAAGCAATTTTGAAAATATTGCTATTCACAATGAGTCCCCTTATCATATTCTTCATGGAGTAATGGTCGTTTTCAACACTTTAACACACACTCAAAATCATGTAATAAATGTTGAAGTATATACAAGGTATGTACACCACATTATTTTCTTCATTCTTATAATAAAATGTTTAATATACAATTTATTTTAGGCATCCATCACAAGCGTTAGCGTTAATTCATTATATGTATGACAAGGTACCAAATAAAATAATTGTAACCACACCAAAAATTAAAATAAGCCCAGGAACAAATCTAATGAAAAACGTATTAAATTACCACAAAGATGTCGAAGCAATAAATAGTGATTATATCAACTATGGTTCATCAATTATCAAACAAATAGAACTGATAAGAAAATATTTATTTGAATGTATGAAAAAGGGGAATAAAGATGGAGCTAATATAAATAGAATTAATTATATGGCACTTGGACTACCTAAGTATTTAGAATTTAGGCAACAAGTATTGAAACAATTACAAGTACGGCAAGTTCCTCTCAATACAAGTACTGCAAGTACCTAAAACTGGGTATAAATATTACATACTTGGGAGATCACTTATAACTGAATTATATTTTTCAAGTAAGTGCTGGAATTACTTCATAATCAGGAGATTTGCATGCATTTATATTGGTGCCATTTTAACTATGAGTCGGTGATAAGGCGATGAGGCAACTTAAAAGACGGGTATATTTTATATTTTTATACATTAGGTTTATTAACAAAATTTAGGTGCATTGTATATTACAATCAACCAAACAATGTTATTGTAATCAAAATTAGGAATCTTGAGTATTTGTCTATCAAGATACTTGATTTTTGAAAAGATTGTTTTTTTAAATTTTTTGATAACCTTAGCATGTTATATTATTGTATGTTAGAAATGATAATAAAATAAAAATAATGTTGATAACATTTATTAAAACGCTTAATACATTTATTTCAGACTTTGTCTATAAAATTAAATTAATTTTAAATAGTTACAAATATACTATAAGGGGTCGTCCATAAATTACTTAACACCAATTTGAGGACTTTTTAACCCCTCCCCCCCGTCCTTGTCACAGGTTGTCACATTTTCGTAATCCTGTTCCCCTTGAAGTGACGTCACACATTTTTCAATTTTAAGCATATATTTAAAAAAAAATAAAAAGATACGGCTATTTTATTTTCTTATATTTATCAAATAATCTTTCATAAAATTAACATAAAGTAAAATAGAGTGCTAAAGTAATAATAAATATAGATCGAACTTTCGTAAATACTCAAAGTTTTTCACTCGCATATAAGTTTCGCGTTTTAAATTTTAAGACGTGACGTCACAAAACTTGTGACCCTCCCCCAACCCTTGTCACATAATGTCACATTCTGGTGATACCCTTTAAGGAGTGACGTAATTTATGGATGACTCCCAACTGTTATAAATAAATAAATATCCTTAATAAATACTGTTTGTAAAGTGAGCATTTACAGAAATATATTTTACTTATACCTACTTAGTTGATCTTAATTACATAAATAACATTGAGCAGCTACCTATAATAATAAAGAAATTGTTTTCAATTACATGATTAACTTACATTTGATAAATAAAAACATACAAATTATATTAAAATACCCGATTGTTTCTCTATTAGCACCAGTACATCAGCTATATTTAAAAAAAAACTTATAATAAATTATTAATTAAATGTATTTCAAACATTACCCACAACCTTGAATGTTGGGAACAGCCAATGAAATGAAACAAAGTTATAGAATTGGTGCAACAATTATCGTCTACTTTTAACTATTAACGCAAAAAGGGGTATTATAATGTGTATGTCTGTGACATAATATCTCGATTTGAGTGTTTTGATTGAAAAGCCTTGTCACTGTCACTGTCACTCGATGTCCTTAGCTATGTTCAATGGGAATACAAGGCACAAGCTGTCATCTCCAGACTCCAACATATTCATCTTTCATTGGAACTAATAACAGGGTCTCGGAATTTTCTTCATTATTCAATTTTACTTCCATATCTTCAATACTTAGCAGAACAAATTTTATTAATATCAATAATTTAATATCTTATAATTGTTAAAGAAATAAAAGTTAAGTAAATGGACTAAATTAAATTCGTTAACATAGTTTTCCGCAGAGAAAAGTAAAAACCTTATTTGTTTTGAGAAAAACCTCTGCTATAAAAAATAACATAACAGCTGATAGTAAATACGAACAAACATTCAAACATGCAACATATCACATTCATATTTTAGTCCAATTACACTAAGTGTTCTAAATTAGCTAAATCTAAATTACTAAGCGTTATTTCTTTCAGATCATCATAAATTTCGAGTCTCAAACATTGCACTTTCCCAACATAACACATTCAAATATTATTTTCGCTCTATAATATAACAGAGAAAAACTCTCCGGAGCAAACTATGTAATTGTCAGGTACTAGGAAGCTAATACATGCCGCCTGACTCTACAATTCTTTATATACACATGTTTCTACTTATCTTCTAAAATATATTAGTTTACACTTTACGTACAACCTTAGCATAGTACAAGTCTTGACAACATTGAGATTTGAGGCCTCGATTCTAATCTCATCCACTGTATTTACAGAAAATAAAAATATATGCCATAGATAACATAGGAATAGATGCATTTTATGCATCATTTTAGTAAAATAAAAATGTATTTACTATGTAATTACTACTTCTATATGAACTAACTAATCTATTATTGCATTGCACGACCGGCCATTTTTTTAATAATATCAACAAAAATATATTTATGTAATTATATTCTACTATGTATGTAATTATCATTAAATACTCCAGAGGTATTGTATCTGACTTACTTTACTTATTATAACTTAATATTATTTTCTTATTGCACATATTTTATTTGCTACTTACGTCACTATTAATTTTAACTTTCCGTTTGCTGTCTCTAGATATTTTTACAGTGTTTCTAATATTTTCTTCACTTTTAGTTACCTTATGACAATTACCGAAGTACACAGAATGCGTTTCAACACTTTCCGCTCCAGATTCACTTCTAGCTTCGTCCTCTGTTTCATCACTTTCACTGCAACTTTCTATTTTTGCAATTACTATTTTCCTTTGAATTTGCTTCGAACATGTGGAATCGCTACTGAGATATCCAGAATCCTCAATATTGGAACCTTTTCTTCGACGTAATTTTGTTCTGCAACTATCACCTTTGGGACCTTTTACAAATGTATTTGTATTAATTGTACTATTGCAACTACTTGATGGTCTTCTGCAATTAAGATCATTATCTGTTTTGGCCTCTTTTTCATTCAGTTTTATAATATTAATTTCATCATTATCTGCTTTTCTTACTCCGCTACAAGTAATTCCACATATAGAATTACGAGGAGATAACTGGCCAAAAATGTCAACGTTACTCATCTTATCCTTCATGAAGATATTTGCCGAATGCTCTTCATATGGTACCCTTTTAGGGGGAGTTATTGGTTTATTATATATATTGTCTTCCGTTGGCGGCAGTGGAGGTAAAATGTCGGGCCGTGCTAAATTTTTTATTTGTTTTACAGTTGGTGGTGTAGATTGGCGTTGTCGTTTAGAATGCCTGACTTCCAATGTTAAAATTCGACCTTCCTCAGAACTCCAGTCAGCACTTTCATCCCATGTATCATCAAGGGATTTGGATCCACTAAATATAGTAGGAGATAACTTGGAACGGTTCAAAACATGGTCGTGATCATTTCTTAAACTATTAAATCTGGTAAAGTTTTCGTTTCTTCCATTATTTTTAGTGAAAGTTCCACTAATTCCGAATTTATTGCACTTACTGCTATTTTTGTCGAGGCTATCGCCATTACCGATATAATCTGGTAGATTCAACTGGGTTCCTGTTATATCTTTGTGCTTAAGATGTTTACGATCTAAAGTATCAGGTTCAAAACCATCAGATTCATGAATTTTTATGTAGTTTTCAGGAGGATCTTTCAACTCTATAGTTAAACAACCAGGTTTTTCGATAGATTTTTCAATCATCATAAATTTCCTACTACCCATCGAAGATTCCGAGCCGCTAGGCGAAGTGGGTGCACTTCCAAAGTTGTAGTTATTGACGTATACTTCACTTACTAAGCTATAGTTACTATTAGGCTTTCCAGAAACATCGATTGTTGATTCATCGGTTTCATTTTTCTTTATGTCTATAGTCTCGTAGTGATTCTCCTCTATGCATATATCTATTTCAGGTGAAGGGGTATTACTATTACTACTAGAATGCGTCTTATATACATCGTTTCTCATTGTAAGCTCTTCTTCCAAAGGTAGCGCATTGCTTAAGCTTGGAGATGCTTGAGAGGAAGGTACATCGGGGTAATCAAGTTGTTTACTTTTTTTATTTGTTGTCCTCTCAAGACTATCAGTTTCGTACTCATTACCTGAGGGGCTCTCTGATATATTTTTATTCATACCCCTCGAAAACTTTTCTTCGTCTGAACTGCTGATATTGTATAAAGATCTGGAAAAATGATCTAGTACTACTGCTTCGTTAACCATATCAGGTAAAGCATTTTTATTTTTTAATGTATTTCTGTTTTGATTTGCTATGTCTGTTTCATCCTTGAATTGGTTTAATCCTATAGCCCTCAAATCGTTTATTCGAGATACAGTTTGGCAATTCTTATCTTGGGAGACAAACCTATTGAATTCTGGTAATGATATATTGTAGTTTCTTAATGATGGTTCGGATCGAACTGAACGAGATGAGGATCTTTGGGGCAAAAAGTCTTCCGTTAGATGCATCGCATGAGAAAAGCTATTTTGTTTTTGCAACTTACACTGCCTTCCATCATTAGACGAATGCATTGTATTCACTAATTTATTTTGTTGACTATCGTTAAACAACATGGAATTTTTACCATTTGGAATGTCTTCTAGCCATTTCCGTATACTGTTTTGTTTTTCACCTTTTTCACTAAAGCAGTTACTGCAAGAATTTGCAATATTGTGTTTTATAAGGTTTTGAACATCAGTACTACTATCATTTGATTTGCATCCCGGACATCCCATACAATTAGCTGATCTCTTCCTGCTGTTTTCTCTCTTCAAACTAACTATGCTATCACTACGTTGACTTCCGAGTCCGTGATATAGATCAATGCTATTGCCGTTTGAAGGATAGGTTTCTTCCTCAGGTATTTCATTGAGCACAGGATGGAACCGCTTTGCCGCCATCTTCTGCTTAGCGATGGCTATAACCTCCCTTATCTTTGAGAGAAACTCAATAGCTGCAGCTGGAGGATCCTATAAAAAATACTCTTAAATCATTTGTAAAACAATCAAATCCATTGTTGTGAAATTATTGATGAAATCTTACCGCCATTAACTGTGGTTCAAAGTATGCCGGGTTGAAGTATAGCTTCCGCCGTGTAGTTCCAACTGGTCGAGTGATCTCTCTGTCATCTATTGTCTCTACGATGCTGACGTGTTCATCTGGTAATCGTTCTATGCTCTCATCTCTATGGTGATCTATGTTATCACATTTTAAGTCTATATGTCTATGTACGACAGCCGATATTGTTTGATTCTGAAAATGTGTATAATTCTTATTTATTTTACGGGACAAATTATATTAAATTCTTTTTCTTATTTATTCCATTGAGGTATTTTGTTAGTGTTTTAGTTTTTTGTGTATTAAATTTAAAAAGTGAATTATTTAATAAAATATATCTATTCTGTTACTAACATGAAAAGTGTTATCATTGTTTCGTATATTATTATCTACGAAATCATCTGAATCAGAAAGATCGTTCGGGAAGCTTTTGTTATCGTGAAACTGTCTTCCGACGCTTAACAGAGGATTTTTTTTGATGACTCCATCATCTTGACCCAATGCATTCGGCAGCGACTGAATACGTTCATTCTTTATCCTTATAATATCATGTTCGGTTATAGCTAAGCCATCTTTTTTCAATCCTTTGAGTTTTCTTAAACCGTTTTCTTTTGCGGCTGCTTTTCTTTTCTTTTTAATATGTAAGTACAAGAACACAGAGGCGACGTAAACAAGACCGAGTAGTAATGAACTGATACCAATCGCGACATACTCCGAAACCGAAAGTCCTGAGGATATAGAAGCTTCTGATATTTGAGCGTTTGGTGCGAATTGAACTTCGGTTATATCTGAAAACAAAGATTTAAATAAAGTTCTGTTTCTCGTCTTAAAACTTTCATTCTTATTTCTTATAATTGTTCTACTCCTACAGATAAAGATAAAGATTTTACTAATGTAAAGTAACACCTACTATTAGCATGTCTGGGCGGAGTCCCTTGCACCCTGAAGGCGACGCAGGGAGTGAAAACTCCGCGCAGGTCGAGCGGCGAAGAGGGGGCGGCTGCTATGTCACGGCACAAAAGACGCACCACCATCACGCGACCAGACATGCGCTTGCGCACTTCATCCTCTCCACTCCACTGTATCAAGGTAACAAAGATTTTTTTATTATTTTTTTAAATATTATAATTCGCACATGCTTTCGCCTTAAAGTCCAAGCGATTATTTTTTTTACACCTTTGTTACCTGAAGAAAAGTTCTGCCTTCATCTCGAAATAAATTGAATGGTACGTCAGCGTCCAGTGTGTTCCGAAGATCCAGAAATCCTTTTCGTGTTAAAAATTGAGCTCCCGATACGGCACAGATGGGTGTCTTTACATCTGTGTATAGAAGAAACTGGTTAAATATTAGTTATTACGAGTTAGTAATTAGTTGGGCGATCGTTTCTCTACTCGTGTTTCGGTTTAATATAAATGTATTTATAGTACTGAATGACGAATGACTTATGTAGTTAAATTAAATTTCATAATTCATAATAAAAAAATAAGAGATGATTGCAGGGATCCGAATCCGCGTACTCTGGGAATTTCTAATAGATGTCACCACCGTCCCTATATAGACGATCATGTGTAGAATGCTTAAATCACGGAGACGGGTAGCGATACGATAGCTCAAAAGGTAAAGCGAATAAGCTTAAGATGGTTGAATAGTTTTTGATATTTTCGGACTACTTGCTTTTAATGTTAAGTTCAACATTTCATATTGTATCTATATCATATAGATTAAAGTAACTAAATAAATTAGATAATTATATTATATGCGAATGTAAAGAAAAACAAATATGACTATCTTAGAGTCCCACGACGTAATGATAATAGAAGATTTACTTACTTTGAAATGTTATTTCTCTTGATGGATGGATGATCTGACCCTTTAATGGTAGATATACAAACGGGATCCTCTGCGTGCCGAGTTCGGTGCCGAAAGTTGCTAGAGAACATTCTGAAAAAAACAACATTTATATATTATTTCTATTTTTTCAACCAAAGACAAAGTTTTTTTTTTTCTCTCAGAATTCCGAATTTTCGAAAGTCAAGACTGTTTGTTAAGTTTAGTTGGTTTTTATGTTTTCTACGAATTATTCGCTGAAAATCAAGACTCATACTTATTTTTAGTTGATTTTTATTTGATTAAAATAGTATAGGTATTAAATAAGGGATAATGCTGTCAATGATATACCATAATATATTGATTATTGACTCAGTAAAGCTAACAATGTACGAAATTTCTTTACAACAAATAAACTTGTTTTCGATTATGCCTCTAAAATAAACAGTATAGGTAGTCTGTATATCCGTGTCGTTTATTACTATTAAACCAATGAATTTGAGTTCATTGCTAATTTATATATATAAATAACATTAACATTTATCACGGTACAAATTACTTCAAGGTCAAAACCTTCATTTATTCAGGTATTAACCTAAAAGCCATATAAAAGCGATATATAATTTATATCGTTTCGCAACTTGTATTTGCATTAAAAATTATAAATGGTTCTCTAAATCCGAAATAACATATTTTAAACAGGATTATTTATTTAGTATAGAAACGTGATTTCTTGAAAGTATATTCCAGTGCTTCTAAATACTTATCCTAATATTGATCTTTAAATATTGTCAGCTAGAAACATTTAGCGACCCTAGAATTTTAGAAAAGACTAGAGCTAAGTCGACTCTAATAATATTACTTGGGTTATAAAACCAGAATGATAATTTACAGTTATCTTAACATGATGCTTATAATTTTGTTAGTAAACAAAAATCATACTTGTTTACAAATACGCAATTCTTGTAAACAAATTGAAAATATCTTTTCAAATATTGTGATAATTGTTCTATTGATATGTTTCATACACTTAATGACTGCAAAGTGACTTCGCATATCAAAAGTCGATTAGGAAAACTTGTAAAGCTCGTATAGAATATGACTTGACAGATTTTGATAACGTTCGTGAAAGGCAGATTGCTAACAAGTAAATATCTATCAAAAATAATCTACTCGTGAAAGTATTAAATCATGTTAGATTTTTTTTTGTTACATATTCCTACGTAATAAATAATTCTGAAATCAACAGTAAATAAATTCATTTAAATAAACGCTGTCTCATTGAATTAATTAATAAATGTTATTTTTGCTTGAAATGTGTATTAATTTGCCGCTGACCCAAATACCTTTCATATCTATTTTTTTCAGATAAGCAGAATTAATTAAAATATACACCAAAGTTTTAATAAATTTATGCGATACAGTTAGTATTCGTATGTTATTTTTTACCTGGTCTATAAAATTTTATCACGAACATGATAAATTTGGCATATCCATATTTGGAGTACCTATTTGGTAATTACAAATAGATGTAAGACTTAAATTAATTATTATTAAGAAACAAAAAAGAAGTTATCAAGTGTACCAAAATAAACGTATACCTGGTAAGTCGTCAACACAAAGCTCCTTGTCTTCTCTGAAGAGCGGTGCTCGTTGTGGACATGCGCAGGCGCAGGTTCCCGAGCCGTCTAGAGCGAGACTAGCGCCTGCGCCGTACTCTGCGCACCCAGCAGCGTTACATTGACCTATTTTTTTTTTAAATATACATATATTGTCATGTTGTTAATTGAAGTAATAATAATATGTTAAATGATCTTTACATAATTTATCTAAATAAAAGTGAAAATAGTATTTATTTTGATTACTTTAATGGACATTAAAAATGTATTCTTTTACGATCTTAACCCATAAAAGATAATTAAATTGTTAATTTCAATTACCCTTAGCGCTGTTATATAAGTATGCTAACAATATTTCTTAATAGGCTGGTATGTTACAATTTGATTATAATTAATACATAAATTAGCAGTTGAAATAATAAATTACATATGTAGTTACATAAAAGTAAAACAGTTAAATCTCAGATTACTTAACTTACTATATTGAGGGATAATTGATATAATTATTTTTATACCATAGATAAGCTATCATATCAGACAGGATTTAACCGGGATATAAAATTATATACCCCGGGTAAATTTTATCTCAGGATTAATATACATAAAACTGTCAAAACATCCATTTTATTCCCTAGTTTAATCGGTGAATTTATCCATAAAACCTTACCTTAAAGTATATGTTAATAATTAATATTATAAACTTTTATTGTTTGAAAATATGTATAGCCATGTTAAGCTTATTTAAATTTAAATAAATATAGAATGAAAAATAAACCGATACGGACGAGAACTCAAACCCAGAGAATATAAAATTTTAACGTATTAAAAGAAAATAAAACAAACCCAGTATAGTAAAAACATCGCCAGTGTCTCGGCGGGTGAGGTCTCCAAGACCGGCTGCGGCAGCAGTTGTCACCAGCAACAGCAACAGCAGCAGGGCCATACTAGCCTGTGCGGCATCTCAACCGCATTCTAAGCGCCTGTAAAAAATATTAATAACTAGATAAATCCTTTTTCATATAATACAGCGAAATCTAAGTCGAATGTTTTTAAAGTTATAAATCTTGACTAACATGATTAGACTAAAAATATATATTTTATCAGAAAGAAAGGAAAATCAATTAAGTGTTTAAAAATATCTTTATACAATGTTAAGTTTGTTTATATTTTAAATAAATATAGAATAAAGCGATATGGCAGTTCAATTGGTAGAGCGACAAGACGGTTTCCCAGACGTCGCGTGATCGAATCCCTGCGAGAATCGCTTTATTTTTATATCTATCTTTATTTTAAATCAAATGAGGTGAGAAAGCGCAACAAAAAACAAACAAATTCACCTCATATATAATATTAGTTTGTATATCTAACCGTGTCTTTTTAAATAAACCAAAAAAATGACTTCTTTAAACAGTTACATATGACTTAAATCATTAGTACCAAATATACATACATATTTATAATCTACAAATACTGGTATTAAAATTAACGAATTGTAGCCTTTTTTATGCAAGTATTCAAACTTTTTGAATAGATTGTTTATTCAACGTATTTGCTGAGATTTAGTCATGTTGGTGAAAAACAAAGTAAACTGTCAAATCCACTCTTTTAAACGCGGTCTAACGGTCGCCATATTGATTTTACCACATTACGGTTACACTCAATAATACTGAATGATGTTTTAGGTACTAGAGTATTCACAAGCAAATACTAATCATTTATTAAAAATAAACAAAAGTTTTTTAGCTTAGAAAAAACATAAAAGATATGACACTTTATATTATTCATGTCTGATAAGTTTAACAATTGTATAAGACTTATCAGACATAAACAAAATGGCGCCAATGACATTTGAATGTGAAGATGGTTGAAATGAGTTCCGATAAAATAATAGTGCAGTGAAAGCTCGCACGGTATTGCAAAAATTCATTGTGTATGTTCGATTTCACTTAGTTCACATTATTACTAGGCCGAGATAACCTTAGAAAATTGATGGGAAAATGTAGGCTTAGGTTTGTATCTAATGCATTGTCGATAAACAAAAAGTGGCTTAATAATAGGGACGACTAAGTATCCGGTTAGTTAACATGCAAGGAAGATAGCAATTGATAGGAAATTATAATTAAAAATCATATAAGATCTGTGTGGAATCCACATTATTGTACAAAATATATCGGAGACATAAGAAAAATATTTGCGAGGTTATTATATAGGTATGTTATCAATTACGGAATTCTGTTTTTCATATATGTCAAAATGTTTTAAAATTAACTAACTTACAATGTAAACTATTATTAAATGTAACGATGATGTTATATGATGAAAACAGAATCAAAATGAAATGAAATGTGTGTACGAATCAAATATTATTTCAGTGTATTGTCAGTTGTGTACACATGACTCCAGTCCACTCCATCGTGACTTTGTAAGATGGCACGCGTCAACAATAGTAGTATTATTGACTCTTCGTAAATCTGTTTCCGTGTACGACAAGCTTTTGTTTACTCAAACGAGCAAACAAACCTGTAAAATCGGGAACGTTTAAAATATGATTGAAGTGACAATGTTCCTCGGTGTAATGACAGTGACGGACTTGCGCAGCGGTGGTCAGACCCCCCAGTCGTTGCTAATGATGCTATATCATTTACCAGAATCGGTTTAATAGGTTTGAAATAAACGAGATAAATGGTGATATATTGAATCTCCTTTCGCACGTGTTGTTTTCCGCGTTGGAGACCTCTTTTGTGGGGTCGTGGAAAATAATATCTATACCTCCGCTTAGGATATAGTCTATGGTCTATTGTTAGCAAGAAGACACTACGGTGTAAAGGAACAAAAGTACGAAGTGTTCGTTTAAGTTTTACAGCTTGTCGTTGCCAAGTATTGGATTTTCAAATTTGCAATTTGTGGCCCAAAGGTCATAGGGCCAGACTATTTGCAATAGAAACTGATGAACTTAAGAATTAATTTTAAACAGACTGTTTCCTTAATAGAAAAGCATTGTGCTGTAAATTTATGTTTGTAGGGCTCCAAGTATTCCACCATTACGAGACTTCTCTAAGTTATTCATTTCTTATTACAACTGTTGTAGTTAAAACTAGTAATGATTATACATTTTAAATGTTAAATATGCGAAACTTGGTATTAGTTCCGTTCGTGAATAAATTTAAATATTTTACTAAAATTCTACGAAAAGTGCATTTTAAGCACGTGTATTGGCTGAAAGATTATGACTTAAGTGCTTACCTGTGTAATTATTAACTAATATTTATCTCTGATTTTCATAATTCATGAAAAACAGTACATACAACTTCCATTACATAGTTTAAATAAACTACAATAATTATTCCACACAAGAATTCAATCTATAAGATAGACAAATTCAAAATGGCTACTTTGTTTTAATACACCACGTATCTCAATTTCATTATAGATGTAGGGCAAGAACAAGGTAATGTTAGTCTTCAGACTACCATTAGGTCTGATTCCGGGAACTGTTTCTCAGATGGATTAATGTCAATGATAATAATTGATGTATTGCTACCGTTTGAGCCATGGTACTAGTATTTCAAGTAATTTTCCGTATTATATACATTTTGGTAGATCAAAATATAGATCTATAGTAATAATAATAATAATTAAGAATGGAAGGAAGGGAAGGGGATGGAAATAATGAACGGAAAGATAACATTAGAAAACATAAAAAATAAATAGACTCTAGGATCTATTTATTATCTTATCTTTTGTTTATATATTTTTATTTCAAAGACATATAGTTTTTTTAAAGTTGTTTTAAAAGCAAGGATGAAAAACGATTACTGCTTTAGTTCATTTAGGTGACCATTATTTTTATAAACAACGTAACCAAAATATAATAACTGAAAGTTAGACAGACTGCTCTATTTAAAACTACTTCTATAGTAACATTTAATATGTACTATTGATACATTATTAACAAAATGACACACAAATTAAAAATACCAGTAGCTACAAGGTTTACCGCAAGCTCTGAAATGACTTTAAAGAAAGATAACCCTTATTAATCTATGTTATGATATAGTATCGTGTAAACATAAATAGCAGGCCAGCAACGGTGATTGATGTAGCCCGACAGGCTAATTGTTAGCTATTATTTACATTAAATACTTCTTCGTACTTATGAAGATTAATGATTAGTGGTTTAAGGATTTCTACTTTGTATACTCTGTACCTTAAGGTTGGATAATGAGGTGACGTTTAAAATGGAGGGAATATGTCATTTCCTTACAAATACGTATGGTACTGTAATTATATTTTATTATATACATCCTTTTTGTTTAATTGTTATTTAATTACCTCAATAATTATTTTAAATCATGACATTATAAAGTGTTGAAATTTATATGTAGTACATTAGTGTTGGGTTAATTTATTGACATTATGTTAGTTCGTTAATTTATTGCGTATAATGAAATGTAAATAACTTATTTTTGTTCCACATTATTAGACTTCTTTCAAAAGTTCTAATCCTAAATACCTTTGTTGTAGACTATGTAACATATACCTACGTTACCTAGAATAAGATAGGTAGTTACTAGGTATACCTAGAACGAGTCAATCAAAAGGTAAAAATGTTGAGTGTTATATACATGTCTGCATGCTAGCCTATGCTGGAAAAGCTGGAGATTTAAGATTAAGATTAGGATTGACTTGACCATTTTACCTTTGCTGACCTCAAAACTGACTGTTCCTTGACTATTTATATGTCAAATAATAGTGACCACTGACCATAAATGTTGATAAATGATTATATTAAATTTGTCCCCTATGTTAACATACAGCAATAAAAAGCAATGATCCATGATTTAAAATGCTTTTAAATAGTGAATATGTCTTTAAAATTCAAGTATCTTACAAGTTAGGGATGTGACACTTGGCCTTTGACTTTCGTACGCCATTTTGACGATAATATTTTATATATTATAAGTATATCTGAGATGAAATTTAATATTGTACATAAATGATAAGGTTTATTTGATAATAAATATACGACATTAATAGAATTAATGTGGACACGTTTGATAATCGTCTATGGATAATGGAGATACCGTATGTCTATAGAGTTTCGAGTAGAATAGATGAAAAAAGATGAATTCCTATACAAAACAAAATGGAGGAATGTAATAACTGTAATGTAATATATATTTGATAACGGTGGTGAGGACAATTCAGTAATTTAAAATGAATTCCATTCAATGTTTTGACGGCAATAAAGTTTTATGTTCTTACTTCTTGATATAATATCTAGCTCTAAAATTGTAAGGGCAGCTGAATCCATAGTAGGTTTGGTTGTGAATGAAGATAAGGGATAAAAAAGGTACGCAGCTATTTATTTTGCTATAATATTTATCATATATTTAAGGAGATTTTGTAGTTAAAAGTTTAATTTTAAAACTTTTCATAGCTGATAGTTTTAAAACGGCAGTCAGTTGAGTGAGTAATAGTGACAAGCAGTTAATTGGCTGTAAAGGTAAAAAATATACAGACATGCTATACGCTTCAGAAAGTTTTTTCATTGGTTGAAGCGCTTTATTTGCTTTAAGTACAGAAGTGTTTATTTAAAAAAGTACAAGAAGTACCCATTATATTTTTTAGTTCTGTTTGTTTTTCGATAATGGTATTTTTTCATATTTTTTGTAATATAAATATATATATATATATATATATATATATATATATATATATATATATATATATATATTTAGAGTGAAATTGATAATAAGACCTTACAATGATATTAGTTTTATATTGAATACTACCATATTATAAATAAAATAAATAAACCAAGATATTTTTTTATCTTTTTGTACGTATCGTTTAAAAAAGATATGCCAGGCACACTTAGTGAAGTCAAGCACAATTAAATGGCTTCTCAAATATGTTTCACCCGTAACTAATGACACCCTTCAGGTTCCACTGACGATGCTGGGTACCTGTCTTTCGGTCTGAGGTACGTAAATATAAACATATTAAGTGGACTTCTGTGGAACCGAACGATAGTGCCTGGTAGCTTATGAATATGAAGTCAGTTTGACAATATATTGAAGTCAGTTTGGCAACATATTTCTAGTACTGAATTTATAAAATATGCTATTTTACATCGATATTGAAATTATTTTATCAATAATTTACAATACTTTAGTACTTATTTTAATGAAATAATAAAGTATTGTTTGTTTCTAAATAAATCTTGCTATTTTTGGACCGCTGCACGGGACCGCTAAATAAAGGAAGAGTTCAAAATGGACGTACATTAGCAAGGCAAATAACGTCATAACTATATCAAATCGTATAGTGTAAATCCTCATTCATTAGCTCAGAAAATTTTGTAAATAAACACCAAATAAACACCTCGAAGCAACGACTTCAATAAGTATCTACATAAAAAGACAGACGAAGCTTCTTAGCATTCCATGTATTCACCGTGCGGGTGCCGGGCCCATCGCGTTGCAAGGAGAGGAGTGCAAGCAGTGCCTGGGACTTGCGACCCAGGAGTAGGTTTAAGGTCCCCTTTATTATGCGGAAAAACGCTCGCCTTCACCCTCCACCTAACCAAATTTGGAAAAAACCTACTAATGCCGCCTTTGAAGTACGTTCTAGAAATGAACTGGTGCTTGTTCTAGAAAGGTCAAGGTCCTTAAGTAGGCTATAGAGAGATTTTGCTGTTACACCTCTCGCTCCCACTTCTACCGCGTACAAACTAACTATAAATTTATTCCTGATCAGTTCGTTGGTCAGTTCGTAATACTTATTGAGCTTGAATGTGTGATCCCTTGGGATGTTGGTTTCCCAAGGAACAGTAAGCTCCACAAGTATCACGCGCCTCAGATGTTTAGAATACAGGAATAAGTCCAGTCTGGATAACGAAACATCATCATCATCAACATCCCCAGGAATTTTGTAATGGTTTTCATACGTATCCATCATGAGAGTCCAATCAGGAGCCGCGCCTAAAATTGAATAAGGCTTCGCTTTTGATTTTTTGGAGGAGCCTTCTTTTACGAATTTTACAGATCGTTGGGTGGTTGTTATACCCTTCCGCGCTCTTGCTACTAAAAGACTAACCGCTTCCCGTATAATTTCTAATACCTTATCGTGGCGACGTGATTTACCTTTATCTAGAAATACCCTACACCCTTGACCCTACTAATAAGTGTTTCGCGGTTCCTATTGCCTCCCTACAGATGTTGCAAGACTTTTCGGTGGCTTTACCCCATCTTACTAAACTACTTTGATCTGGGAGAGTCATTTGGAATGCCTTAAGATAGAATTTTAATAATGCTATTATTTTTATAATTTTTAGACGTATTTTTATATCAGGGTTTTTTTAAGACGTAATATTTTTTTTAATTGAGAGGTTTATACTAAATGTAGTTACAGTTTCTAAATGAAATTCGCGGAAAGTGTGTACGTGAAATAACGTCACTGAAAAATAAAATAACTATTCTGTTATTTTTATGTAGAAGTCAAACAAGTTTAATACATCTTAAATTAAACCATGTCGCCGTGAACTTTTTAAAACTAGAGCAACTGTTCTCTATTATTATTTTTTTGTTATTTGGATTATTAAAATTAAAAAAAAAACTGGACATAAGATTTGTATGAACATTGTATAAATATTGTAAAACCTTTATTAACAGATTTCGAACCTGCGACATCCAGGATACCATACCAGACTCTGCAAATTGGGCGTATCTTGTTAGAGGCCGTCAATAAATACACAGCATTGGTAGGGATAAAAACAGAAAACTAAATAATAAAATAAATTCCTAATTAGTTTTAGTCTAGACAGACAGTAGCATACTAAAAAAACACTTAGAACTAAATATCTTTGGACACCTAGCTTCCTATAAACATTAAGAATTATCTAAGCACTAAGCGTTGTGTGCCTAATTACTAACGCTAACTTTAACTTACTGACAATAAAATAAAACTTGTTTTTTATTATTGCAGGTAAAATGTATCCTAGTGATATAAAATAATAATATCTATTTGAATCATAAGTCTGTTGAAATTAAGTTTTTAAAGACGCGAAGAAGAGTAAAAGATGCCAGTAAGATGTCAGTCAGCCATTTTGTTTATTGTAAATTACAAACAATATAAATGTCTTAGAATATTATTAATTTATATATTTAATAATTGTTATACAGCCATCTTTAGAAAGTCGAATCTTGACCGTGCCATTAGTCCTGATTTAAGTTGAAACTCTAACTTTTTTGTATAAATTAAAATGCGACACATAATTTATTAATAAATGAATAAGACACATTAAAAGTGGATTAGTCTATAGAGTTCATAAAATATACGAAAACTTGTTTTAAAATAAAAGTATTTTTGGCTGAATAAATTTGATAGGACTTGTCTATTCCGACGCGTGCCTGAGCAGCCATTAAAATCATATTATATACCAGCTTTCTCAAAAAATGCAATATTAAAAAATCATCGTAAAGTTTGTAGACGTTTTGTAATCGATGATCGCCAAAATTAAATGTCACGAGACATGTGATTTGTATTTTTTACAATAGTTTTTAGTGATTTGTATTTTTTTAAATAGTGCATTGTGAAATAATTTTTAAACTAGTTTGATGTTATCACATAAGATATATTATCTGTGTTTAAAAACTTTACAGAATGATGTGTCACTTTCGCGTCCAAGTGTGAGCTGTGCAGTAAAAAAAACATAGAAATGTCAAAATTTAGAGACCGTTACAGTAAGTGTCTTATTTACCGCCCAAGAACAAAACTTTGTTAATATGCTCTGTCCTCAAATGTTTATGATAGTTATTATCCATAGGTTTTATTGAGTTACGTCATTCAAATGTCACTTTTGTTAAACTAACAAAAGATATGTTATATTTTTTATTAATTTTAAATAGTTAAAAACTGTTAATTTGTCTGTTTAAAAAAAACATCAATGTATTTTCTTAAAGTTATAATTAGATACCGTGATTTTCATACTCCATGTTATAATGAGTATGTATTAATGAATACACACTCTGTAATTTAATATAGTTTAAAAAAAGAAATCACGAAATTATACAAATTGCTCAAACGTAGCCGGTGAAGCTTGAAAATGTGTTATTATAGCAGTTTTTTTTTGCAAGCAATGATTAATTATTATAAAATTCAAAATAATAGACTAATCGAAATGGAATACGAAAAATTTGAAAATCATTACCTTTAATTTCACACCTATTGGTATTCAAATAAAATACCTACATATAATAAAGACTTGGTTAATAAGTTAAATCGATAATTTAGGATCATTAATCATTTAAATTGAATAGATTTTAGGACAATACCAGTGTCTTAGAAAGTAATCTATCAATACTAACGTCTCATTAAGACTTACAACTGACTATTGGTTTTATATGAGAATTAAAAATGTTTTTTACACCTGTCACCATATTGACGGCTGGTACAAAAAGCAATTCACATACCATAAAGCTTTTGGTACGTTCCAAGAAACTGATTGTACCAAACGCTAATTATTGTATCTCCAGCAGTATTTAATATACTATTAATAATATTAATTAACCTTTATTTATCTGTAAAAAAACTTATTATCCCATAGATTAATGATGTAACTTCCATTAGATTATCAAGTAACTGTATATATTAATTTAGAAAACAATATTGGTATTGTCTGCTTCATTGACGAAGTCGCCGTGTGAAATATTTTATCGTGATGTACGGATGTCGACGCGGATGCTAGAGATCAAAAACGTAAGGGAATATAGCCCTTTACTTCATAGTAATATAGCTTATTTATGCGTGAATATATTAAATGTTCCGGTACATACAATATGTCAGTTGTCAATCTCCGTGGTCGTTCCCATGACAGTGATTTCGCGTATGTACGTGACGTCGCGATTCTCATTATAAAGCTTGTTATATCTGTAAGCAATATTTAGCTTAAAATATCTTAGAAAGTAGGTGATCTAATTCGAAATATAGCGTCGCAGCTAATATAGTCGTATCCTTATTAAATATAAGGTGTTATTAACCTTTTAAATTTATTAATATGAAGTTAAATAAAAATTTTATATATTTCTTTTATTAAAAGTGTCGTTTAATGTGTCGTTAAGGTAATAAAGGATGTCAATAAAATATAATATATTTTATTAAGATGTTATTAGTGCAGTTAATACTTAATACTTCAGGTAAATACCGAAATTACCAAATACAGGAAAAGTACATCCAAATTTAGTCAGAGTGATGTTTTTTTGTAATTCAATAAAAAAATACATTTCATAAATACATGTATATGTATATAGAAAAAGCAGCTGCGTCTGTCTGTCTGTCACAACAATTAAATAATAAATATGCCCTACTTTGATATTTTGTTTTCTAAAGCGCAAGATTTCTTTAGAACGTAAGATTATATTTGCCTTTATTAAATAAATTAAATATTTTTATGTGTCAATAGTATTTTATGTCGCGTCGAAAGTTATTTTCAGAAGATATTAATATAGTGTTAAAATAACAGAGGAGATCGTAAAATCTCGCTTCATATGAATACACGAAGACAAATTAAATTTGAGTCGTATTTATTAAGAAAGTTCCGTATATATATATATTTTCATATTATGAAATGGGTAAAAAATTAAACCAATTTAAAATTTGTTTTCCATTTGCTTCGTGAATGACGTAACGTAAGAATTATTAAACCGATTTTGATGAAGTTTTGTGAGTATAAACATAATAGATATAAAAAAAATATGAATTAATAATAGATGAAGATGATAACAGCCAGCAACCAATATTTAAATTGGTTAAAAATCAAACCTTTATCATAACCTAAAATTGATTTGGCTTCTAAAACTCAATATACCTATGTTAACAAAATAACGAATATAAAAAAACGTATTTTTTTAACCTATTTTTTGTGATAAGCTTTAATTTGAATTAATATTTATATTAATTCAATAAACTCTTGAGGAAAAAAAAATATGAGTCAGTACAGTCAATCTTTTCACCGAACTCAAGAAATTATTTAGCTGTCAATATTTTGATAACCTATGATAACATAAATGTATGAATTAGTGACAAGTCTTAACTCTTGATGTTCCTCTTCAAATTGATATAAGTGTTGAACAAAAACATTGCATTATAGAAAATTATTAAAAAGTATAAACAAATGTGCTCTCCAGTGTAAGAATCGAACCCACATGAACTATTAAAAAATTCCAATAGGGTTGTAGATATTTACTAGTAAAAGAAGTAATAATTTCAAAGTGTATTTATATATATATATATATATATATATATATATATATATATATATATATATATATATATATATATGTAGATTGACGGTTCCAGGGCTATTTGGTCTAAGCGAGGTTTAGAAGCGAAATAGAGTTATATATATATTTTTTCCAAATATTCATAAAACTGCGTTTATATATATATAAATATATATATATATATATATATATATATATATATATATATATATATATATATATATATATATATGTATATCTTTCTATCTTTAGAAAAGACAACTCCCGCGTCGGAGATTGTATTATTATACATAAATAACGGATACAAAATACCTACACCCAGACTTGGAACAACAATATGTGAGAATCGAACCCAACGTCTTTGGGTCAGCACTCAACGTTACCAACCACTATACCAACAGGTCATCCTATTATATACTTATAACAGGATGTTATACGTATAACATTCTTTATCACCTCAAGGGCTGGTTAAGGGCTTTAATGATCAAGGATATCCTCATCTGTCGTTATGTATAAGTATATAACAGTGTTCCCTGCTATGTCAGTACCTAATAGCTCATTATTACACTAGACTACTACCTACTGGTTATGGCCAGTATCGATAAACGATCTGGTTTATAATTATATCTTGAGAAATTATCTTATCTTTGCATATTTTGAAAACTTGGTATGTTTACAAATGAACAATAATATTCAATAAATATTTGACTAAAATTAAAATGTAACTTAATCTACTCAATCATGCAAATTTTATTTAAATACAGTAAAAGCAGCGGCCATTATGGTAGCAAATATAACCGTAAAACTATCTGTCAAAGAGTTTCTAAGGAAATAAAAATTATGAATAAAAAATGTAGGTATTGATTTTTTTTTAAACGAAGATTATGGTTAAGTTACAAAAAAAATGAGATTGACATAAAGGAGGTTGCAATATTTGGGAAGTATTATAAAACTCTTTGATCAAGATGTATTTATGGAATTGAATATTAACTAATTGCTTTGAAAATTACAATAATTGTAAATTTAATACCAATAAGTATGTTATAGCTGAAGTTATTTACCAACCAAACAACTGAGTGTAATTTTTATTTTTTTAACTGTCAATGTCACGTCTAGATAAGAGTTTATAAAACCTTTTATACACAGATGTAAAAATGTTATTTCTTAGTGGACAATAACCATCGTTAGGAATTTCATTCCTTGGCCTCGTGACCTTCAATTTTGTAGAAATTCTGTGTATGACAAGATATTTTTGAAATGGTTATAGTCTGACTTACTGTGAAGTAAATGGACTATATTTTTTTGGTAAATTTGTTATGATATGTCGAAATACTACTTTAAAAACATAACTGCTTACTATATATTTTAAAACCTTATGCAATTATTGAGAAATAATATATTTTATTTTTACTTAGATTTAATTGCAAAAGAAGTCAAAAAAATTGATATTATTTTTGAACAAAATTTTATATATTTTTTTTGTTAAAGAAATATATAGACATTATCTTTCATATAACAGACCACACAATAAGCGTTAATATCTGTAACATCAGAGACACAATGGTTTCTAGTACACTAAGCTACTGCTTGTAGACCTCTTGAATGTAAGCGAACGATAAAAATCCAGTTTTTTATTTTATAGATCATTTTTAGTAGGTAAGAGAAATATTTCTTGAAAACAAAGGATAGGTAGTTTGTAAACCGTTATTTTAATAGCCTTGTCTAGACATGTTAAATAAAACATACAATATTTTGTAACATGTTTAAGTTTATATCGATAGAGCACAACACTAGAACAGAACAGTTATTACTTTATTCAATTACTTCATCCAAATCGATTTTAATAATAAATTCGTCTTGCTTTTGAGTTTGGTTACGTGTCTTTATTAGTGACGATCGAGTAACGGATCGTGTATTGCATCGATTCACGAGTAATCGTAGATTGCACACGCATAGATGATACGACGTGACATCGACCTGCGCCTGCGCCGATGCCGACGTTATCGATGCAAAAATCGCGCAATCATTAGTGCTTTTAAGACATGATGATTAGACATCATTTTAATCATTAAACATTCGATATACTATGATTCGATATACTATATTGAATTCAAAAATATAGCACATTTACGAATCACCTTCGAATTTATATTAATAATTTCAATATAAAAAAAACCATAAATAAATATCAATTTTTCCTTCTATTTATAAAAAATCAGATTCTTCTTCAAATCGGATTAAAAATTAGCATATTACCTTATTATACATAGTTAGTGATTTATAATATTTTAGTAGCAGCAACATTATTAACTATTTCCTCGTCTCAAGAACACCAACATAACAATATGATTCATTATCATTACAAGTTAACAAATTCTTTATGAAAAAGAAATACAGTTGGTAAATATAATTACATTAAAAGCTACAAGTTAAGTTTCTAACATAAAAAGCTGAATATAAAGGATCGTGCCGTCATTAACATACTTAAAAATGTCGCTGTTAAAAAAACATTCGGCTTCCTATTGTAGCATCACACCTGTTAGCCAACATACAAAAAATACTTTGAAACGTCACTTGTACAAAATATCAATCAAAGCCTGCGCGTGCGCATATGTTCAAATTATAATTCATTATCCATCTTGCTTATCAAATATCACCGCTATTGCGTTAGAAATAAGAGTTAATTGGTTTGTTTTGTCACTGTTTTCTTTATCGAGATAACATTAATAGGATAAGTGAGACGTAATTGTTGATTCGGAATTACTCGACCCCAATACAGAATTTAACAAATCATTACTTGTAATAACTCTAAAGATAGTATTCGACATAATTTTATATTATTTAAATAAACTTCACGATTTCTTAAAGACCAAAGCCATTAAAGTGTACTCACATTAAATAATTTATAATAGCGTTAGATTCAATACGATGTAGGCGGCATTTAATAAAAGAGTCTGAAAAAAATTATATAGAAAAAGCAAATTACTTCATTAGTATATTTAATGATGATTTATTACACTTCATGTTGTTTTCACCAGCAGGGGTCTCTAGTTTATAACTAAAAATTATGATGCTACACCAAGCTGTTCCTGACATGCGCAGGCGCAGGGTGTCTTGTTAAAGTAATTAATGATCTTAGGGATCTTGGATGCAAATTTTCTTATTCTGAGCTGAATTAAGATGAGGTCATTAGATATTTTAATTGCGTTAGTCGTGTTAATGTCGAGATAATTGGTAGCATATAATATATAAGACAGACAAAGTAAGATTAATAATCTTAGATACTTAATAATCTTGGTAGTGGTGGAATGGTTACCGCAGAGGCCTAAATTATCTCGACGCAAAGGGGCTCGGGTTCAATTCCCAACAGGGACAGATATGAATGTGATGATCATAGATGTCTGTATTTCTGGGTTTAATCGTTTTTTCAATACATTTAAAGTATTTATGATGTGCATTTTTATGTATTTGTGTAATTGTCTAAAACCTTTAATTAAAGCAATTAATGTTGTATGAGAAATAATCCTTATGTTATATTAATTACTGTTGTAAAGTTATATTTATACTGTATATTATTGATGTTAAGTTATTAAGTCTGAAGGGTCCGCCCAGTGTCAGGTCCTAATGCACATCGTTAGTACTTTGGACGACTGGTCCGCTATCACCCTTCAATAAATAATTGCTACTCACATCTAGTTCACGTTATCTGTGCATTATACGGCGTAAATTTAATTATAATCTATAGATAGATTTATTAATAATGATACAAATTTTTCATATATACTTCTTTCAAAATGTTTCCCATTATCTGTTCCGAAACGATTGAATATATTCAAGATTTTTATTTGACAATAAAAACTTCTTTTTTAGACATTTCTTATATGTGAAGAGTAACCAAGTAAATGTTTGAAAATACCTTTTAACTTTATGGTAATGTTAAGGTTAGTTAAATTGAAATAAATATACAATGGAAGTTAAACCGATACGGGCAGGGATTCGAACCCGCCACCTCTGAGAAACTGTCCCGTCGCTCTAACAATTGAGCTAGCGCATCGCTACCCGTCTCGGTGAACTATTTTTTCATAATAAATTTATTTAAATTTAAGTAACCAAGTTGATAATAGCAAATATGTTTGTAATTCTTTCCCATCTCAATTCAGTAAGAAGAATAAAACAATAGAACATTTGTCTTGACTGTTTGCTTTTCCCGCAAAAACCAGAACCGCAAGAATGGTTTCATTGGCCCTTTGCATTATAGAAATAACCCTTTGTATACATCATTAATGTGTAATGAAGCAAGACTTGAGGAAAAAGAAAGAGTTCTTGTCTATTTAGATATCCCTATTTTTTTTTGCTTTCAAAAAGTATTGATGAAGAAAAGTTTTTATATCAAAAAATATAACCTCATTTTGCGTGTATTATATGAGAATTATTCATGTTAACCTGTCAGACTCTTCTATTATTTCAGTTTATTGTTTCGATGGCATTTATAAACGTCTGTCAGATTACTTTTTTATTTGAGTGTATTGTTTCAATATTACTATTTATAACAAAACGGAACATTTTAATAGACTGTATAAAAGCTTACATTGTATTGTATTGTGAATGAAAGATAAGATAAGATGACCCGAAAGTATTGAACTTGGGTAACGTGTACCCGAGGTTATCAGATTGCATTGCGGTCATTATCACCTCGCCATAACAGTCAACAATTACTATCAAAGTTAAATTTGACATCACAACAAATACAGAGAGATTTCCCGCTAAATTTTGTATGAAAGATAATTAGAAATAAGTATTTTATTAGAGAAAGTTTGTGCCAGTTTTTAATTTGACCTCTAAACTAATCAAACTTGTATTGTGATATAAATAATTATTAACGAAGAAATGAATTAAAAATAATGATATTCTTTTTAATCCAGTAATAAATCTAAATAAGACAAATTATGTAAGTAAACGACAAATTGGTTTACATATTTGGAGAACCACTTCGGTTTCAAAATGGACGCACTCACCATAAAAGTCAAGTACTCCATTGAGAAAGTATCGTTCTATTAGGAAAATGCTTAAGTCACTGTACACATTCGATAGACTTCTAGAAAGTGGAGACATTTTTAAATTGTATTACTTGTAACATGCGTGCCAGCAATTTTATTTGCAATTTAACGTAATTTTCTGTCATACGGCGTAATATCAATGAGATTTTATATTCAAAGAGTTACTATACTTAGAGTAAGGGAGACAGCCTAAAATGTGTCCATCGAAAAAAAAAGAGAAAACAAAAGAGGCTTTGTCTCTTTCTTATGTGTGATTTTTTTTTATATATATAATTTGTCTAAAAAATCTTATATGTATGACATAAAGATATGTATGTTTCCCTCTTTAATTATTTGTTAGACAGTCACACTCACAGACCTTCCCTCTAAGTATAATATTTAAAAACTAAAACTTTTTTATAAAACCTCTTTTTTATTTAACATTATAATGAGGTTGATTGGGTGATTCATTAAACTTTTTAATAAAAATATCACCCAGTTATAAATTTTCTATATGCTAATATAATAATAAAATTATGTTATCTATAAGTTATATTTCCATAATTTAATATATATTCACATCTAATTTAATATTCAATATAATGACACAAGTAACATTACTAGAGCTTATTAGAAGGGTGTGAATACTACAAGAAAACATCATTAATCAATGAAGCTGGAATCTTGAAATTCCAATATGATTCTTAATCAAAAAGCAGGCAAAAACTTAGTGCAGATAAATAGCAAATTAAGTAGTAAGTAGCGGTTGATTTATCATTCTCTATCAAGTGATAATCAAAGATCCATTACGTACGGGAATTCATTATAAGAGAACAATAATCGAACCTTGTGTTCTTCACCGCTGGGTGACACTCTAACCTCCATTTCTGACCCGCGATTTTAGGACCAAAAATCTATTGAAATTTTTTTGTGCAATTCATCTTTGTATGAGAATTGGAAGTTGAAGAATGTTGATGATATAAATTCCTCAGAACAAGTATTATAATGATACCATAACTATAGAGTCCATTTCCTTCTTGAAGGCTGTATTATAGAAAAAACTTGCAGTGCGCTGCGCACGCGTCGCATTGCGTACATTTCAAGCACTTACAGCGCTTTTTTTGTATACCAATAATTGGTTCTGGAGACGATGCTTTTATTGCTTGTAGTGTAAGAATGTTCGCGTATGACACTGATCGCGTGCCGGTCTTATGCGTGGATAATGCCTTACTATTTGCGGTTAGACACACCAGTACCAACGTAATATAATGTCGTCTGATAGGAGGTAGTGATTACGTCAGGAAATAATAATAGAGGGAAAACGAGACCCTCGTATATATTACTGTAATACATGTTAAGTACAGATTGTCCTTACGAAGTAACGGGCATGAAAGTAATCTTATTACCATGTTTTTAAAAATAGAATGAAAAATAAACTGATACGGGTTTTAGAACCCGCGAGGTCTCGGAAACCGTTCCGTCGCTTAATTGAACTACCGCACCGCTTTACGGAATTTGTAGAGCGACGGGATGGTTTCGCAGAGGTCGCGGTTTTGAAGCCCTGCCAGTGTTTTTTTTAATTGTATATTTATTTAAGTTTTAAATAAGTTTAGCATGTACATGTTAATAAATATTTTCAAATGCTATGTTATTTCTATTTAACTTTAATAATAAAGTTAAAGCTATATTATAATAAAACTTAGTTGAGTAGAGATACTATTTCTGTCAATCATTATTTTTTTCTGATACAGGACAAGTTACACACATTGATCTAACCCCTAAGTATGCAAATGATTTGCTTGTGTTAAGGGTGTTAGACAACGATACAAAAATATAGAAAAAAAACATTCTAAATTCTGAGAATATATTTAATTAACGACCAAACCCAGAAATACAGACATCTATGCTCATCATTTACATGCCTGTCTCTGTCGGGGATCAAACTGGAGTCCCATTGCGTCGCTATACGTTAGGCGTCTGCACTAACCACTGGACCAACGGGGCGATAATCATTATTGTTTATTTTATAAATACCCTTATTTTATTTAATATATCTAATTAATATAGTATGTATAATTAATATAGTATGTATAATTAATAGGGATTTGATATACAACCGGCTTCCTATTTAATAGCTAATATCACAAGTTGATGTTTATCGCCAATATAACCTTAAGGGGAAGTAAGGGCAGTAAGTACAAGTAATTACAAGTAATACCCAAATAACACTAATATACATTACAAATTTACCGCCCCGTTGGTCGAGTGGTTAGCGCAGACGCCTAACGTGTCACGGCGCAATGGGGCTCGGGTTCGATTCCCGGCAGAGACAGGCATTTATGTGATGAGCATAGATGTCAGTGTCTCTGGGTTTGGTCGTTTATTAAATATATTTTTAGTATTTATATGTGTATTTCTATGTATTTGTATCGTTGTCTAACACCCTTAACACAAGCAAATAATTTGCTTACTTAGGGGTTAGATCAATGTGTGTAATGTGTCCTGATATTATTATTATTATTACAAAATATGGTAACTAAATACAAAAATAAAGTAAAATAAAAAGTAACGTTGAATGATTGGTTAGATAACTGTAACAGTTCTAAAGGCTCTATTATTTTATTACCAATAAATGTATATATTTTTTGTTGAAACCGATAATAAATATACTTGGAACTAATCTCTCGTTAGTCACTTATAAGATTTTATTTTATGCATCATTACAATGCTTTCGTAAATCATGATGATTATTAGATATATATTTAGACGGCTATTTATATGAATGGCTATTTATAATACCGACTATTTATATGCGCGACTATTTATATGCTTGGCTATTTATATACCCGACTATTTATATACCCGGCTATTTATATACCCGGCTATTTATATATTTCAAACCCTTTTGGGATTCCTATTCGTGAGCTCGAAGAATGGAGTCTCGGCGTGAAACCAGTCTGGAAAATTCGGATTAATTTACGTGAACATAACCGGGTAAATATATTTTTAATAATGTTATTTACTCTTTAATCTGTGCCATTGTCAAAGACTCTAATAAAAGATAAAAACTAATATATATTAAAAAACGTGAATTTGTTTGTTTGTTACGCTTTCACTAAACTACCTACTTAAGCGATCATAAAACTTAGTAGGTACACATACATACAGAAAAGGACATAGGGTCTATTTCATCTTGATGATATAATTGTTGTCGAGGGATATTATTACGAGGATATATTCTATAAAAACTTCTAGATGACAGACATAGATATATTTTTAGCTATACAGATAAAGCCGGTGAAAAAATTATATTTATCAATAGCATAATTATAATTTCATGGGGTGGAAAAAATATATTTATCAATAAATTATATACATAATTATCATTGTGGTTGTATTATTTCGCATATATTATAATTTTACATATTTAAGCAATTAATAGAATATGTTTAATATATTTTATTGCATGATTTAACATGCATTTATTTATATCTACCGTTATTTACAGCAATACAACTATTTACACTGTATTTGAATGTAATATCTATTGATATATTATAAATGGGAACGACTTCTTTGTTTGTAATTGATAAATTCGGAAACTACTGCGATTTAAATATAAAAAATGAAAATAAGCAGAACTCGAATCTACGTTCTCTGCGTAACCGTTCTGTCATTCTGTCACTTGAGCTATCCTCTCAATGAATCTTGCAATCTGTTCATAATAGTTTAAAATATTTTTTCAGCATAAGAACATTATCTTTATATCATTATATTTAAAAAAATCTATTACCAGATGATTTCTAATAAAGTATTATTCATAAAAAAAATCAATCACAGAATATAAAAAAAAGTTTGGGCTATAACAATGAAAAATAAAATATGAAAAATATTACGGTTTTATAATATATAATATTTCTTGAATACAAACACAGTCGTTGTTGCTAGGTTGTAAATAAATTAAAAAAAAAAAACTTTTTATATTTTACCAATATTTTTTGCCCTCGAGCGAGCTAAAGCTAGTAGTTATTAAAAAAAAAAAGTTAAATTAATTAGATTCTAAGGTTTTCTTATTTTTTGCATAGAAAAAAGCACACAGCTATAAATTTGTGTTTTTGTATAAAATGCGAATCATACAATAACATAACTAAACCTTCTATAATCTTAACCTTCAAACAAACAAAACATATATTAATACCCAATCAATAATATTCACCTCTCTATATTCATGTAGTATTACACATCATAATAGTACTTAGTCATAGTCTAGTTAGACTTAGTCTTAGTCATACCAATACCCTCAATGATAAACCGCTCAATCTTCACGCTCATGAAAACCTTCATGTATCATTTATTGTATAGAAGTCATTCGTTAAACAAGACCTGATAGGGTCCTGTTTTCATCAGATAACATCTTTTCGTCTCTACATAGTTCAGAACGGGTCTCTACTAACTTGTTATATTTGTCTTGTTTATATTTAGGCTTTTGGTCTGAGTTACCTTGGTCCGTTAATGTAAATTATTCTAGTATGATTTGTCCTGTTTATATTTAGGCTTTTGGTCTGAGTTACCTTGGTCCATTAAAGTAAATTGTCCTTTTTTGATCTCTCCTGTTTATATTTAGGTTTTTGTGGCTAAATTGACAAGGTCAATTGCGGTAAATTATCCAAATATTTAGGCTTTTGGGTCAATTAGTTGCTAGTATCAAATTAATATATCAGTTTCTTATAGACGAAAAGTTAAAGAGATGTTTGTCTATATTTCGTTTGTCATTATTATTATTATTAACTATTATTGTTTTCTCGTCAATTTATCGTCGATAGCTGATTTAGTTTCAAACCCATCCGGTCATTATATATGATCTTGGCGCGTGGCGGAACTTAGGCCAAAAATGGTTTTGATTATATATTATATAAGTGCCTACGGAATACTGGTGAAATTATTATTGATAGAATTAGTCATTCAATTTTGTTATTACAGGTTTTTATGATTTTAAAAATTATAATAATGGTCGTTTTAAGTTCAGAAATAAAATTGGGTTTATTTAAAATTATATTATTTGTAAATAGTGCTTACAATGGAGTTTGACGGGTATTTCAATAAAAAAATCTAATATTTCTTTCTTTAACCTTCACAGGTAGATATATTTTTCAAACTTCTTCTATTGCCGAAAATGGCTCTGAAGTTCAAACTCTACTTCCTAATATTTTTAGTAGGTATAGGCTTAAATATTTTATCCACAAAAATTGGTTTGAAAGTATTATTTTTTGATTTTACTATACAAGCTGAAGACTCAATTACAACTTTAATGTGAATAATATTTAAAAAAACCAAGCTATTTTCAATGTTTTAGTCTTACCTTATGATGTCGCCATCGAGATATGTTGATCTGAAAATAAGAAAAAGGATTAATAAAAAAAAACATTTTACTTATCGACTTAAATATTTTTAAACTGATGTCCGAAAGTATGTGATATTCCATTATGATTAATAAATATCTGTATTTATGGATTCAAATCCAACATGGCTGACCAAATTACGTAAACATACTTCTCGGGAGTACAAACAAATTACGCTAGAGGCTATGTGTGTCTCACTCAAATAGAAACCGTATATGGTCTTAAGAGTACTAGAACTGGGTGCTTTAATTTTTTATTGATTATTTCTATTTATAAACTAGTACTTAATTTCATTATGTTTTATACGTAAAATTTAACTCATAATATATTTTTTTAATAAGACGTTGTCATGACTAGGACATAATGACAGTTTATAACATAGATAAATATTATGGGGAACCTAAAATGTGTCTATCGAAGAAAAGAGAAAGCAAATGAAGCTGTCTGTCTCTCTCTCTTATATGTGTAATAAGACAAATGAAATATGGGTCTCTCCTTCTTTTATGATAACACATGGTACTCGAAAAGAAAAGTTTTTTTTTTCAGATTATTTCATCATGACAAACTCAAACTTCAAGGAGTATATATATTTTAAATACTCCAGTAATTCTAAAGTTATGAAAATAAACAAAGTATATACTTTTTAAATATAGTGCAAAAGAAATCAAAACTTAAACGCATAATAAAATGTTCGCTTTAGTTCATTCACTTAAGCTACTTATTATTTTATAATTCTTTATCTTAGCCTTTATTTTTATATAAATAAGGGTCAATTTAGTGATTCGGAATCATCAGCCGTGCGATATGGTAGGCTGCTAACCGCTGAGGCGTTACTTACTGCCCAAGAACAACTCTTGGATCTTCTTCCTGAGTTTTTGTTATAATTGATTAATCGTTTACACTTCAAGTGGAAACTTTTTTTTATTATTTTAAAAGAAATCGTATAAAAAAATAAAAAAAAATAGATATCTTAGATCTTACTTTTGCTAGTTATAAATCTAAAATTCAAAGTGTATTATTGAATAAATCATATTATAACATTCAAGAGTTTTTGGTTGATCGAAATATGTGGAACTTAGTTCATTTGCTGATTATAATGGGTTGATGTTATAATGTTTATTTCAAACATTGTTACATTTAATTTTAAAAAAGCAACTGTTAGGTTTCTGGCCAGCTCTTCTCAGCAGAACAGCATTCCGAGCTGGTGGTAGCTTACTCACAGACTGACTATACTGACCAATTTAATGTAATCATTGACGATTAAAAAATGTTTATAAAGATTTTTTGAATTCTTTTTATTATTTTCAATCACCATTTGATAAAAAATACAAAAAAATAATAATAAAATAAGAAATATATCAGCTAGATTTTATTTTTTCATTAGTGAATCAATGAATTTTAATATTCTTTTATAAAACATTTTGATAGTTGAATAATCTTATCATTAAATATTAATCTCTGGGTTCCAACTGTCTATCTGTTTCTCACAGTTTATTCTCCTAACCACATTCAGATTACGTTTATATGATGTTAAATTATGAGTTGAACTCTAATCTACATATAATGAAATTTTGAGATTTTAATACTTTAAAGTTTAACTGCCATTTTGAATATTCTAGAAGCACAATTAGATATGTGTCATTCTTTATTTTTTTTTCGTTGAGATAGATTTTGGTTACACCAAGAGGATACTGAATTTTTTGCCATGGCAATTCATACAATTATTATCCATAGAAAAAGGGAGCAATAGCAGGCCTATGAGTGTCAGTATTTGACAAATAATAAAAAGACAAAATGAGAGAACGATACTTATCTTTGTTTAATCCCACATGCAAGAAAAAGAGACAGATTGGTAGCTTCATTTGCTTTCTCTTTGTTCTTGATGAACATATATTAGGCTAGCTTCCCTACTCAATATATAATAACTCTATACAGCAATTACCTCCATATTATAAAAATGGTAAATAAATCAAATAATGACATATGTCAACTTAAATTTAATTATAATATATATAAACTCTTCCATATAATGCCCAATTAGGTATGAAACTTTCGCACGGTAAAAAACCTACCATTCAAACCACAATCATAATATGGTTCTAACAAGTAACTGCTGGTTCATTTCAACTGAAACCACTAACTGTGAATACTTGACATGCAAGCTTGTTAGGACACCTAATAGGTTACCGTCATCCAGTGACTTGCTAGTTCATTATAAAATATCACACACATACACACAAGACACAAACACTCACACATACAAACACATACAGTATACACACACAACACACACATCCATACAAACACATACAGTATACACACACACACACACACACACACACATACAATATACACACACAACACACACATACATAAAATCTGACCGCTTAATAAGGTGCAATTGTAATGGATACATTGAATATAATATGAATGTTTTTTGTCAAATTTGTCCAATTTAAATCCGTTTTCGATTGAAGTGTATGGAACGAGTATGTAATGATTTTGTTGATTTCTATACATAATGCTGAATTGTTTTTTGTTCTATTCAATATGGAAAATGAATTTCTCATTTATTAAAAGCACAAACGGCAGTTTATCTTACAGCAAGGCATGTATGCAAATATTATATTCAAAATGGATAGTAACTTATAAGGATTGTCTTTGGTTTAGTATATCTTAATTGAAGGTAGAAATTCAACGATAGCTTAGTCTATGGCAATATTAGTTACTGAAATCATAAACTAGGTTGATTTCTTAATGTGTTTTTTTGTCTTGTCTCGTTTCAAATAAATATAAAGGGTACTAAAAAAAATAGAGGTAACTAAATTACTCTAAGACGGAAAACTATATCGTTATAAGAATTGTCCCGTATGGGAATTGGATCAGCAGACATTGTCAGTAACTATGAGACTGACAGAAGATCTAACAGTCTCTTAATGTCAGTAGTGTCAGAATTATTTGATACGATATTCTTTATTGTTGCAAAGATATAAAACAAAAGATATACACAAAAAAGAAGTACAATTAGCGGCCTTATTTCTAAAGAGATACTGTCAATTATTTTTATTCATCTTTGATAAGCTTTACCATGGTTAAACTTATTTTGAATTCAAAATTTACTTTTATTAAAAATATACCGGCGATACGGTAACTCAATTGGCAGAGAGACGGTACGGTGTCCCAAAGATATCAGGTTCGAATTCATTTGAAATATTTACCATTATTAAATATATGTTCAAAGGACATGTTTGTGATCTATAATAAACTGTTTCCATTCTTATCACGAGTGAACTGTTTACGTGATACAATGGATACTTTGTATTCATTGGAGGGTTAAATTGAAAGTATTTTCATCTATCTGTCGTCACTACGTTCATGACATCATCTTTACAATATTTTGTTTCTGAGGTCAATGAACCGGTTTTTCTATTTTTTGGTAATTCCAATTATAATGTTAAATGTGTACTTATCTTACAGATCTTTGTATTGACTATGATCAGAATATTAATTTTTATTTGAATGAGTGTGAAAACCAATTTTGGTTAGTTTTTTTGTTGTTTTTTGTGTTTTTTTTTTGATTTCTTGTTATCATAATATTTAAAAGTAGGTTTTTATAAAATTATCTGTCTATATTGATTTATAATAAAAAGTATGTATTGAATTTTTAAGCTTGGATTAATACTTCGGCTGACTAAGCTATTTTGTAATTTAACAAAAAAAAAAACAGGTTTATTCATGGAACAGCAAAAAATATTTTTAAGACCTACTTTTTGTATTATATTTAAATTATAATATACCTACTTAAATAAATTAATAATTTATTTAATTTCATATCTTATCTATAATCTAAATTGTGGGGCCTTTCCTTTTTGCAAGCTAGATTTCAACTTATAACAAAAAATATATATATATTTCAATCTACACATATTTAATATTCGACTTTAATTTTGTAGATTCCAGAACAAATGATTAGTAATATATTTTTTTTGTAAATAAAGCAGAATAAAAAAAAGTATTTATAACGGCTTTTTAAAGCTAAATATTAAATTAACTTAAACACTTTAAAATGTAAGGATTAATAACAAAAACTATAAAAAAGCGTCAATTGAATTGCTTAACCCAATAGACAATGTGCTTACATTACCAACAAAAAAAAACAAAAGAGTCTAGTTAAAGAGTGTGGTTATATATATGAATATTACGTAAAGAAAAGCTTTTATTTGTTATGAAAATTATGCAGAGTACGACATTACTTCTAGGCAGTGTTGCCAGAACGTGATCGCACATCAGTGTTGCCTTAAACACAAAGTCGCTACTAAAATATTTGTTCACGCACTAGCTAGTAAATTTCTCGTTAAATTCTACTAGATTTATACGAGTATTAAAACATTATTAACCATATATTATTTATTAAGAATATAATTAGAAAACATTATCAATGCAATTAATAGCATATATAGGTATTATATCATTTTAGTATTAAACGTCCATTTTAAACTTAATTAATTTTGAACATTCGCAGACATATTGAACTAATTTCTTTGAATTTATGGTAAATTATGTTAATGAGATAGAAAAAGCTGTTTCAGTAAAATAACCTACTATAATAAAGCATAGAATAACCTCTAAAACTAATTGACTTACTGTTTCAACCTTTGGACTTGTCTATTTGAGATATATCTGGCAAATAAAATCACATTAAAAGAGGTTCATTTAAAAACGAATTTATTAAATTTCTTTCCACACACACACAGATAGACGATTTAGTGCACACACGTTTAGAAACAATCATGATAAACTCCTTTCTTGCTATATAGATCCAATTAAGTGTCAGCTGTCAGAAGCTTAATATTTAATTAAAAATATTAATATTTTAGCTTAGATCCAATTTCTTAATTTGAGATTTAATAATAGTTTTAAACTTTTTGACATTAATGACATTAGAACAGATAACAAATGTGTTATGTCATTTTAAATTATTTTATCGATATATTTTATACATATCACCTATGCATACATGCATGCATGCATGCATGCATGCTTGCATATAGGTATATCACCTATGCATATAGGTCAATGTAATATATAGGATTTTAGTGTATTTACAGGTTCAACAGTAAAGCTTAGCGATTCATGATCTACATGTAGTTAGAGTCGCGTGTTATATGCTTCCGTTATTCTTGTTACCGTTACTAAATTGACCATACCTCGTTTACACCGAACGTTAACGATTTTTAAAAGATTTTATCTTAGGAATATTATCAAAACCTTGCTTCTAAGTTTAGTTGAAAATTTTGCTACTTTTGAATATTGTAATCTAATAATATTTTAGATTTTAACTATTTTTTTTGTCAAAAAAATCGTTATCAAGTTTAAATTCTTTTATTATCAAAACTAATTTCAGATATCCAATATGTTTAATCTAAAATAAAACAGTGATATATTTAAATTTTTGTTCACTTTTTTTTAAATCATGTCGGGACACCACAATGTAAACGAAATACAAAAGTTACCAAAAGTAACGGCGCGTGCGCACTGTGTTTTAATTATTATGATAATTCATATTCCGCTGAAGTTAAAAACGTATTTAATTTCTTGATTCACTGACTTTTCTTCATTTACTTAATAATTCTAATGATATGTTTAAAATTCGCTTTTTTACTGTTCTATCTGTTGAATAACTACAATGCATATATCTTTAAATTTACAATTTTATGGAGATTTTTATATTGTTATATAACATAGGGGAGTTTTAAGACAATTAAATGCGTAGAATGTTTTCTCTATGGACGTGATCTTTTTATTGAGGTCAATATAAGGTTTATTTTCAGTGTTTATTTCTTCTTATTACTTTTATACTTAATGTTAATATTGTTTGTTGACAATATAATATATGCCTACGTAAAGTGTGGGTTAAGTCCTCAAATGATAATACCTACTTACGGCCTACCAAAGAGGACTGTTTGAATATCTCTGAAAATTGATAAATTGGATTCAAGAATAATCTTTTTTTTTTAATATTGTGACAAACTCAAAAAGGTCTATTGTCTCATTACTTCGACCTACCAAAGAGAACTGATTTAATACCCCTGAAAATTGGTAAAGTTGATTCTATAATTGACACTTTGCAATAATAATGTTATAATAATAACCTCTTCGGTATAACCTCTATTTAAAAAAAAGTGACAAGCCCAAGAAGGTTTTACTACCACAGTATTACGCACTGTGGTGGGGATTGACACCGTTACCGTTTAGCCACATTGGTCACCACAGCACCGCCTGCTTAAAGGCGTCACCGTTCTTACAATCCAATGTCAATTAGCAAAAACTTATATTGTAAACAAACCTTCTTGAATGGCAGATGAATTTATATTAAAGTCCAATGTTTGTTATGGATTAAAAAAAAAATGTTGCCTTGTACGTTTATACATACATGAAAGTTTAGGTTTCTAAAGTTGGTAATAGGAACAGGAAATTTATGAAATTGGCATTTTCAGATTTGACAATCGGTGAGTTTTATAAAAAAATATTATTAAGATATCGAAGAAAATACAATAAATTAAAAATGAATATTGTGCTGAATTGAAAAGTTATGTACAGTTAGTAAATACTATATTAATTGTAATTTTATGAATAAGTTAAAAAAAAAGTATTCGTGGAGTTACTCTGGGTACTTACTCTCAGAAGAGTACTCTGTTCTTGTGTACGAACCATCTTTTGGAAGCGAACAAGAATCTGACATTTCATAAAGGCAATAGAAAATAAAATAAATAAATAATTATTCGTTTATTGGACACCCAGATAAGTTATTTAGAATAAAAAATTTACACATATTTGAGATAAAAGATTGATCTCGACTTTAAAACAGAAGGTTGAATAATTTATTAATGTAGTCAAAATCATTGTTTTATTTCAGATAGCCATACGTTGCACTTATGAAACGTGGTTGCATGGTTCTCTACTTGCATGGTTTCAGAGTTTTTTTTTGTCTATACTGTTGGCCCTATTGGCTATTATAGCGTCACCGGGAGAGCGGGCGGGTACGGAGACCTACCCTTGAAAAGGGGTCCTGATGGGTCCCTTCGAGTTCCAAGGAGAAAAACCGGCAAGAAACTCCACAGATACTCTTTTAACATATTGATAAAATTACTATTACCCATTGTATTTTAATAAACCTACCAATACTAAATCAATGACCCTCTGTAGAGTCAACAAACGTTACTCTTAACACAAAGGGCAGATTAACCTAAATGGAAGATAGAAAATAAAATTATTAACAGACAATACTTTAACAAAGGAAGTGTGACGACAAGAATCGTTGAGAATATTTAGAATCGACTATTCTAGAAGTAGTAAACTGTTACGAGGTTTTCTATTCAGTGGACACTTCAAGATACGATTATCAGGACTTTCTTTACGAAAGCTGTTCATGTTGTAAGAATTTTAAATTACCAGGTTTTATCGTTGACGTGAAACTAAACTTTTATATTAAAATCACTAATACAGCGCAAGCAATCAATTTGTTGTTATTAACTAGTCTGAATCTGTATACTCCAGTTCTGAATGAAATTTTGCATATAGATAAAAAAGCGAAGTGTTACCGTCGGAAAGCTGTCGAAAAGTTATTTTTCTATCCCTAACAAACAATACTTTTTGGTTAGAATGAAAGTATTGTGTGTATACTATACTATACTATATAACTTCAATTTTAAAAGTTTTTTTTTTGCCCTTATTTTCCATTTTAAATAAGTATGGAATGAGGAAAGTCTGGTAAGACGAACCTGCAACCTCTCTGAAACCGTACCGTCGCTCTTCCATTTGAGCTACAGTATCGCTACCTATCTTAATGAATTTCTATATAATTGCCTTTCTTGTAATGGAAGCAACATAATAAAAATTTGTGTAGTTTCAAAGGTTTAAGGAAAAAATAAGGTCTTCATCATTATTCTATAGATATTTATTTTAATGACTGTGGCTTCGTTAATATTTAATGTATATATTTTTATATCACGTAATCTAGAGTAAACCCAGTGTGTAAAACTAATAGGTTTGTTAAATCCAGCTTCATCTAGCTTTTGTTATATTTCATGTTAATCAAGATTTAGCACATTAATGTATTATTTATATTTTTATATCCTACTAATATTATAAATGCGAAAGTTTGTGAGTATGTATGGATGTTTGTTACTGTTTCACGCAAATACTACTAAACCGATTACGATGAAAATTGGTATGTAGGTAGCTGAAGACCCAGAATAACACATACTAACAATGCACGTGGTTTTATCTGTGATGTTTGTTACTTAATTATGCCAAAACTACAAAACGGATTTATATAATATTGTAGCTTATGTACCAAAATAACATATAGGCTATAGAAATACTAACTTTTGCATGTGGTTTTGTCTGTGACATAGTTTGTAGCGCGTTAACTAATTACCAGGCGAGATCCTGTTTTTATTCTTTTGGTTTACTGCATTTTACATAATTATTTGTGAAAATCCTTATTATTACCCGACGACTTTAGAAGGAGTGTCACGTTATTCAAATACACGTATGTTAATAGAAATATAGCCAATTATGCTATTTTTATGTTCCCTGCTACAGTCTAAACGGATTAAAGGGTTTTGACGTATGAAGTATCTGTAGATACGTCAAAAGTAATCGAAAATAATATTTTTATGGCTTATATTCCTAGCGACAAAAATATTAATTTTGCAGTCTACGTGGACGAAATCATGGGCAAGAGCTAGTTGTATAAAATTTTTATTCTCTTTTTATTCAACAAAGTCGTTTACTTTTTGTTTTATTAGTGAAAAAATTTTATAGGGAGATTATATTAGATCATAGTTATATAGTTATTACTACTTATGGGAAAGTAATCTAAAAATTTAAGTATAATTTAATCTGTTAAGTACCATATTATATAGAATAATATTATGAAGAAATGAGGATTGTTTGTATGTACAAAGAAATAAAGTTCTAAACTATCCAACTAACTTCCAAATTCTTCTACCAAGATTTTGATTGACTCTTCAGGGTTATCACGGGTTGATTCATAGAGTATAATAATTCTGTTTTGATTTTACGATTTGATTATAATCTGTCTTAACTTTCGTAACGTCAAAATTAACGGTTCGTAACGATCTAGTACAATATCGTACAAACGTATCATATCCTGTTTAAAATTGTGACCACTTTACATTAGATAAATAACGAAAAAATATTTACAGATGCATTTACGACCGCTGAATTATTTAGTCCAAGCGGAGTCACGGGTAATAAATAGTACTATAAACATTACTATCAATCCGTCAAAAAACTTTCCATCATATGAAGTAATTTTTCATAGAACTCTTCAAAAGAAGACAAGTTGAAGAACACTCAAGTACAATACATACTGTTGGCAACAATTATAGGTTCTTATTATCGAGAGTTCTTTTTATAGTCTGTGGGAACTCAGTGGAACAATATCATAGGAAGCGAGGGTTTGACATGAGATATCAAATCGTTATAACATTTTATTTTTATTATTTATAACCGGTTATTTTGTTAAAATATGATCTTTTTCAATATTCAATCTAAGAACAGTTTGCATTAATAATGATTTTTTTGTTCGTTCTAATAATTATATCGGTAGTACCCAAATTATTTTTGCTATATACAATATTTCAATAAATATCAAACAAATGTTTTTTGGCAGAAATATTTCAAGTAAAAGTTTATTTTTATTAGAAATTATTAAAAAATAAAGTCAGACTCGACTTCATTAAGAGAAAAACCTTACAAACTTGCTTGAATTAAGTTATTAGATGTAAATTAATGTGCCGACATATAACTCACTATACTAACTTTAAAACTGTCGCGTTTCATAAAATATAATTATTTTAAATAGCAAGGTAAAACTTTTGGGAGACTGTAATAATAAATGTCAGTGACATTTTAAGTTATCTGGATAGGAATCATATATATCAGTTATTGGGACGACTTCAAAAGATTGCTACTGACAGATGCCGTAAAAAACTTTAACTGCCGGATAGCTGATGTTATGAGAAACAAATTAACTTTTATTTTAGATAAGTAGAATTTTCACGAAAACAAAATTGAAATCAATGAAATAGTGAACAATATCTGATTCAAATCAGGAGAAGTGTTTATAAAAAAAGTGCACAGACGAAGTTACGGACAGTTGGTAGATACGTAAGTATTAATACATACATAATGTTTGAAGGTTCTTCTATTATCCTGAAATATCAGGACAGATTCCAGAAGGAACCATGATTGGTATAGAGACCGATTATACTGTAGGACATAAAATATTTTTGTATTGTTTTCTTGCAATAATTATATTTTATTATTATTATCATTACAATATTTACAACGTTCAGTGACTTAATAAATAGAAGAAAAAAAAATTGAGTTTAAGAATTTTTGAAAAACAAAAGGATTAATAATTGTCAACATTTGGCAAAGAAATACTATATTTCTTAAAAGTATCATTGACCATTTGGGTAAGATATTCAATTATTTATTTCTTGTTTAGGTTATGGACAAACTGTCAAAGAACTTAATTTAAATTTCATTGCATAAATATGCAATAAACAAGGAGAATGCCATATATGGTGTTAACCTTTTTTCTAAATTTATTTAGGTAAAAAAATAAAAAGACGAAACATAGAGTATTTATTGTTCTTAGCTTTGGCGAAATGCTTATTTATCTATCGTATTTTAATATTAAAATACATCTTGTAAGAATTTATGATAATTCTCAATTACGAATAAAATATCAATAATCATTCTAGTTTCTACTGTCATAAGTCATTATCAAACAATCATCAACTTAAAAGTATTTTAAAAAACCAAGATCGTTTTTATGAATACAGATAAAAAATTATAACAAAATGTCCAAATGAGGGCAAACCTCGAATTTGATTTAATTATCAATTAGTAGAAAAGATTCAGGTTAGTATTTTATTAACAAAATTCGGAATTTAGATGACCTGATAATCTAAATATTTTTAAATATTATTAATATTCAAATTTTATCAAAAGGCTATTTAATTCTTATTGCGTGAAATCGTTATCTATTACAAACTTTTTTTTTAACTTTTTAATAGTATTTATACCGAAAATAACAAAATTGAATTATTTATTGAATTTATATCTAGGTGGAATGTTTAAATTATTTTTTTCTTTAAACAAGTTTTATAAATTTAAATATCATTAACATAAAATATTTTTTCTAATACTACTTATTCAAATACATTTATTTTAATAAACATAAACAGATAATAAACATAAACTTACCTATATATTTTCAATATTCACAAATATTAAATATCACCAAAAAGGTTATACCACAAACACATGTTACATGATATTTATTATCTGTTTAAAAAAAGAACTACGCGAGTGAAGTTTACGTTTTGTTCGCTTTTGTGTGAGTCGAATAGACTTGCCGGTGCCGCGTGTGTCGGATAAATGGCGGCAAGGCACCTGTCCGTCGCATGTTGTATTGTGGTTAGTGGTATTGCACGGGGATGTCTAATATTATCATTGACTTGAGTCGAATTAAAAAAGTTCTCCGCGATCTGCTTGTTCCGTAGATATTTATTATGAAACAAATTTATTTTAAACGTTTTGTTAATCCAATAAAAGATTTTATAAATTCATTACGTTTGTGGTGCATTGTGCATTAATTGTATTATAAAAAAAAATACATTCGATGACGTTTGATACCTGTTAAATAATTTCAATTTTATGAATAACAATTATAAGCAACAGTTAACTTAAAAAAGAAAGATTAAAATTGTGAAATGGAAGAACTCTAAATTATTAGGAAATTCTTATTGATTGATGATCATCAGATCAATTAACCTGGCCACTGGATCAGAATCAAATTGGAGTTTACGTTCAAAGTAGTTAGTGCATTATGCTAGCTTCTTTATGTAAAATGATTCGAATGGTCTTGATTAATGCCTTATGTTGCTGTCATTATTTGATGCTTTTTTATTACAATCGTTGACTAACTCTGTTTCTGAACTACAGATAACCGAAAAATCTCCATTGGCTGTTGGCGTGTTTTTTTTTCTCACGCACGAAGTCCGAACCCGCCTGAGGTCCTATATATTAATTTTATTTATAGTTTTCTATTATATTATAAATAGTTTTGTTAATAAACAGTTATCGATTTCTTTAATTAATTTAATTATTATTAAAATCCGGTTATTTTGTGATATTTTGATTTATGTAACGTAATAATGACATATATTTTTATCCTAATTTGTAACTAAGATAAACTCCTTTACTTTTCTTACTTTCTTTAAATGTCATTTTTAATTTTTTTTTCCTTTTTTTAATGTAATTTTTAGCAACATACTAACTACTAATTTTCTAAAATGTTGATTAAAATGATATACCTAACGTAAAGACCATGTTTTTTTCTACATGCGTAAAATTATAAACAATTTGTTCTAGGTAAATAAATATGAATCAAAGATAGTAGTTACATATTAGTGAACAAGGCGTTGCAAATGTGATATTACTGATTTCTACATTTCATAAAGTCGTATAAAAAGTCCAGTTCAGATAATAATTTCATTCGGATTTTTATATTACAAAAGACGTATAATTTATCTAAGACTGAATCTTAAAGACTAATTAGTATAATCTCATAAGAATTAATTAGATTTAGCCGAATATCTACTTCTTTATGAGAAAACATCAACTCTTGAACTTTTCTTTTATTTATAAATTTAATATATTTATTAGTAATAACAAATTTTGTATCCTTTTTAAAACCATATTGGTCAATAAAGGAAGAATTTAAAAGGCTAGTAAATTACCAAGGCAAATAACGGAATGACAATATCGATTTGTGTAGTCTAAGCCCTCGAAACTTCGTAAAATAGACACCATCTTCAACTTATGTACAACGGTCCCCCGACGCAACGACTTCTTTTTGTTAACGACCTTTTAGGCGTGTTTTTGTTTCGGGGGTTTTTTAATTTTTATTTTATAGTTATATCAAAACAATTTCAATCTCTTGCCCATAGCTACAATGTTTCTTGCTTTCTTGATTGCAGACTCTTAAAAAAAATGTTATTATTATTATTAAGTGAAAGATAATTTAGTTTTTTAAAAGCATTTCTTAAATAAGAAGAAAAACGCGATTAAATGTAAATCGTTAATGAAAAAATGTGAATCCACGTAACTTTAAATGATAAAGTTAAATTTAGTCTCTGAACTTTGAGGACGGGTAGACGGCTGTAAAAAAGTATTTTTGTTTTTTACTACAGTGGAATGAACTATTATATCTTGTTTTAAATTGTATAACACATAATACATGATTTTAAGAACAGACAGAATAATTGACTTTAATATCATTAAGCAAAAAACTATATAAATCGTATTAATTATTAAAAAAAAACGGTATTTTAATTATTAGTCCAATAAAAAAAAATCAAATACGTATATAAAACCAAAAACAAAATTGAATAAAAAGATAATGGCAGCGGTGGGATTCGAACCCACGCCTCCGAAGAGACTGGTGCCTTAAACCAGCGCCTTAGACCGCTCGGCCACGCTACCGTTACGAAATGCGGCGAAAATGTCAAATATATACTTGAATTACATTATTTAAATTCTAGCTAGTATTATAAACTAAAATAGTAATGTATTTTATTATAAGCTGAACTAGAATAACAATATATATATATATATATATATATATATATATATATACGAATAAAAATTATTAGAGTATAATAATAAAACAAAAAAAAACATACTACCTATGAAAAATACTACACACACTATACTCATACATTTGCATTAAATAGGTATCAAATAGAGAAATGTCTTATCTAAAATGAGTCTATTTCCATCATTCTCGTTTTAATAACATATCAATTAAAAAAGACTTTTAAATATAATAAATATATATTTTAATGTATGTATTTTTAAACGGTAATTTTGTTTTAGGCTTATCAAATGGAATAGGTACATAATTTACTATTATTTTTTCCGTATTACTGATAAAAGTAAAATACAATCGCAATAAATCAATATACCATATCTGAATTGATAAATATAATAATAATAGTAATTCATAACACAAATTATCATGCAAGTGACAAAATTGTTACTTTACTTAGTTTTATGTAACAAAATAAAAGTTACTGCTTCACAAATTTCTTTGAAGTGATGTAACTGCTATATATTTCATAGAAACACGCTAAGGTGCTTAGTTAGCGAGGTACGTGAAGAAGTTATTTATCTAACGGCGAAATTTTGCTATATTATGTAACACTAATTTTAAATTCAACATTTATTTTAGCAATAGTAACCATTTTCTCTTGTTTTCATTATTATTAGAAATTTCTCTTTCGTGATCAAAGTATTTAATATGAATAATTTTAAGGTAGATTATTTTTTTGTAACTTTGTTCTCTTAAATTGAAATTGATTGATTGAAATTAGTCATCTAAGATTATTTTCAAAAACGGGGACATTCATATAAATCATATAAAATTCATATTTCTCAACAATCAGCTTATCTAATTTGTTGATGTCAGAAATTTATAATAGCGCCATCTAGCGGTCATTAGCAGCAATATTGAAATTAAAGATATGTATAGAGCAAAAATTATTAATTGATATATTTCCCAACTTGATTAAAACGTATATAAATAAATTGTAAACTGAATAAATAATTTTATCTTATAACCATTTTCTTACAGTTATATACTCCCCATTCCCAACATTCCCCAATCCAATACCTTTATAGAGGAAGCCGTATCTAGAGTGCATAATAGCAATTTATGCAGTTACTTTATAACACTCATTACATCATACAACTTAGTATGTTATAGCGTTTATTGCAAACATACGGACAGTACCTTATTTATATACCTACATGTATAAATTGTTATTAAAATTTAAAAGTATGTTATCATATAATAATTCTTAAGAAGAATAATAGTCTTTATTTCATAGGCAATTAAGTTTAAAATGGTATGCAGAATAAGTATAGTATATCACAAGACGTGATTACTTGTCTCTTAGCTTGTATTTACCACTTCAGTGGTTTAGTCGGAATATGTTCAATAGATTTTTTTCAGCTCTGGGTATAAAATAATACAATTTTGGTAAAGATATTTAAGTTCAAATTATGACAAAACATATAATGTTTTATCTATATTAGTCAAATAAAACTTTTTATTTGACTAATTTAGATAAAATATTCAAATATACAAGAAATATATGTTGTTATATCTTGTAGTTATCTATTTCGACAATGTTTATATCGGCCCATTAGCTCAGTTGGTTAGAGCGTCGTGCTAATAACGCGAAGGTCGCGGGTTCGATCCCCTCATGGGCCATATCTATTTTTATGTTTTTATTTTTTTGGTAATTAGTAGGTATAAAAATATTTTTTTTTTGTAATAAAACCATATTTTGTGAGATTATTTATTCGGCTATATGTTCCTACATCTATGATCATCTCAAAAACCCGTCAAATTACACACACCATATTACAACAAACCCAAGCCTCTTCAAAAATAAAAAAAAATACATCAATTGCACAACCGGCCGGTCAAAAACATATTTACAATAATTGATAATTTGATTGGTATTACATATTTACATTAACTTTATATTCGTAATAAAAACATTATAAAATTATACATTAATAACATGAAATAATAATAAAAACCAGAGTAAATATATTTTACCTTTATAATATTTTTTTTCTTATACAATAACGTCTTACTGGTTTTGTTTTTAAATTCTAAGGACCGTTGCTTAAAATCTCTTCTGTAAAGTTTTTTTACGCAATTTTAATAATATACTTACATGAGGTAAAAATCGGTGGCACTTATCTAGAAAGTTCTTATATATTCTAGATAGATTTATGAAATATATACGTATAATTTTTTTTTTAATCTTAAAATGTATTTAATATTTATAGCTAAAATTTGGCTGTACATTAAAAATGCTTACATTACGAACATTCAAGAGATTGTACGAATGTATCATCTAAATTTGTTAAAGATGCAACCGATGTCCGTCCGTCTCGACCGGTTACAATCGAAATAACACTTCTGTGCTCAGAATCACTGTCACCGCTTAAAATTATATTAGTTTCACCAAGAAATCCTGAATCTATTTGTTCTTTATGATGAATTTTATGTTGTGTGTTGAAATTGTTCAGACCTAATTCTTCGAAAATATGCTTAGGATCATCAATAGTGCCAAAAAATACGGAATCAGTCTCGACGCTTTCTCCTCCTGATTCACTGCGTCCGTCGCATAATGATTCTAATTCATCAGTATCTGTATCTATGTGTAAATTTGTTAGTTTAGGCTTTGTTAGTACTTCAGGAGGTACTAATTTAGGTTTCAAATTCAGCAAGTATCTTGCTCGTCTCTTCGATTCGTTTGAATCTGTGCTTAAATAGCCTGAATCTTCTGTGCGGCAGAACTTCTTCAAATCCACTCGCCTTGGTCTTGTTCTTGTTGACCTTCTACCAGAGCGTCTTGCATTTAAGTTATCGTTTCTAGAATAAGCTGGGAATCTATCTCTTTCTTCCGATGAGCGATACCGATCACTTGGTGGACTGTTCCTAGGTGTTATGCTCTTAGAATATACGTCTGTCCCTCGTTTATTCTTCGGCGGAATAGGAGGCTTGGGTTCATTAGTATCTAGACTTTTAGGTTGTTCTAATTTTTTGATGTACGCTGCCAGTTCTTGAGTTCCATTTGGGACGCTTCCACGTCTCTCAAAGAAAGAATGTAGGTCAACTTGATTTTGTGATTTATTTTTCGCTTCATATATTTGCCTCAAGCTGCCAATTTTCCGTGTAAATGCCGCTTCCGGCGGACTCTTCTTTTGTTCAGTTTCAGGTACAGTAAATTTGTGTTTAAAACTCCCACCCGATTTTAACAGAATTTTTTCCACACATTTTTTATTTTTAGTCTCTTCGATAACTCGTTTTGGTTTTCTATCCAATGTATCGGGATCAAAATCTTCGTTATCTTTTCGTCTACTTTCCACTGGGGATCCACGCACTTCTATGGTTAATGGACCTAACTGTTCAATATTATTATAGATGGGTTCCGTAGAATTGTTCATATGAGTATAATCATTCATTTTGGTGTCAAAGTTAAAAAATTGAGAAGTTAAATCATGACTACTATATGTATTTTTTAGATCTCGCCAACTACGAGTAAGCCTATCCCTTGTTATTGTAGTATTTTGGAAAGTTAACAAGTTTCTTTGAGCATCTGGTGAGTGGTCTAATGAAAATCTCCTCTTTTTCGGTAATCTTCTTTCTAAGCTATCAAACTCTACTATCTTTTCTTTCTCCATCTCCTTTTTGCGGTTATCAGAAAGAAGATTATCATCACTAAAGTAGTGTGGTTCGGCTTTAACAGGAATTATTAATTTTGGAATCATAATTGGAGATTCGTCAGGCTCAATTCGTTTACATTTATTAAGTTCACGGATTACGGCTTCCATTTTCTTTTTGACTTCCGGGAGAACTGGTTCCATATCTTGGTCTTGGTCTGTATTTACTTCAATAATATTCTTTGGTGGTGGGGGAGGCGGCGGAAGTTTCTTTCTCACTCTTCGAGTACCATGATTAGATAGACTTTTTATTTCTGGCGTAATAGTAGTATTGGGCGATGTTAAAGTATTTTCTTTTGTATGTTCTCTACTTGTATAAATTGTTGAATTATTATTTTCTTCTTTATTTGCCATGCTCACATTATCATTAACTGCAGTTATATTCTTCAAATATTCATTCACGATAGACTCTGTAATTTTTATTGTTTCTGTATTTAAATTCCGTGCTACTTCCACAGAGTTTACTCTTACTTCTTCTTTTCCTTTTGGTTCTATTACTCTCGGTGTGCCACTCACTTTAGCTACTGACTTGACTGGTCTTACAATGTTCTCTGCAGGCGTTGGAACGTCATCTAACCACTTTTGAACTATCCTTTGTTTGTAATCATCACTGACACATGTCTTGCAAGAATTAGATCTCATAAGATTACTAGCTTTATGGGATTTTCCATGACTGTCACACCCGGGACAACCTCCGCAATGTATAGATCTTCGACTATTTTCTCTTTTCAAACTTATTGCACTATATCTGCGCCCTCGCCTTGCGCATGGGATATCCCAACCTAGATCTATTGTATGATATAATTCTTCTTCGGGTATATCTGATAAAACAGGAATGAATCTTTTTGACGTCATTTTTTCTTTGGCAACCGACATTACTTCTCTTAACTTGGACAAAAAGTCGATTGCTGCTGGAGGGGGATTCTGTTAAAATAAACAAAGTAATATAGTATTGGCATAAAGCTTTAGTATATTTAAAATAATATTGACCTACCTTCAGATGTTCTGTTTCGAAGAAAACTGGGTTGAAGTATAGCTTCCTCCGAATAACCGGTTCTCCGTTTGATTGAGGTGGAAAACTTTCGGGACAATTATTATCTATACTGCAATGAAGTATAGAAAGATCTGAATGAGGAGCTTTTTCTAATTCTGGAGACGCTGAACGTCGCTGCAGCCGTTCATTGAGACGTTCTGGAGTTGACGTCGCTCGTATCACAGGTCTTGAAGGTTTTTTACGCCTTGAATGTACTACCGCAGATACAATGTTTGGATGTTGATTCTGGAACTGTATTTCACATATAAATATATAATAATGAAATCAAATTATAAGCTTTGTTATATTTACTTTTTGAGTATTTATTGATGAAGAATCCAATGTGTCTTCCGTGTGTTCACTAACATCGGATAGACCAGCTTCATTATCCATATTTAACAAAGGATTGGTTTTTATTCTCTGCAAAAATATATATTGGTAAGAATTAAGAATTACTTGATTAAAAAAAAATATTGTTCTCGTCTGTACCATGTTGTCCAAGCCTATCCTAGAATCTATGGTGGATGCGTTATCAGTGGAATAAGTATGAGAAAGATTCAATTCCGGGTCCTTCATTTTCTTCCTCTGCTTCTGTTTGTAGTGTATGTAGAAAATAATACCTGCTGCGTATACGAATACCAACATGAGGACACAAACTCCGATGGCCAGTGACTCCAAAACACTCAAACCTTGACTTTGAACTGCTGGTTCCGTGGTCACAGTTTCACCAGCATGGAAGGGTATGGATCTTACGTCTGCAAAATATATGTATTACGTAACTTCTTAAAAATTATTATCACCTATACAATAAGTTCCATTTTATATATTACATATTATATCACGGTTTCAGGGCTGATGGGTCAAAACAAGATTTTTTGCGAGATGGAGTTAGGTAACATACTTATTTGGAATAGAAAAAAAAATCGCAGATTACAAATATAACTGTCGCAGATTATAAATATAATCACAGATTACAAATATGTCTATAAATGCATTTCGAAAAAAAATATCGCATAAAAATAGCCCTGGAACCGTCAAAAATATCTTTATGAATTAATTTACCTAATAAGGTATTATGAGTTACACCAGCAACCCTGAACGCAGCGCAGGAGGTGGCAAGATGTGACGGCTTTGGCGCTGAACATAACACATGAGCTGCAACTAGCCTGCCTTCCAGACGGCTGTGAAGAGCTGGAGAACCACGCCACTGGAATAATTCAGGAATACCTTACACCAATGGGAATTAAACATTCAATTTGATAAAAATATCTTCGCACATAATTTGTTAAAACTTTTTATAAAGACCGATGTAACAGACATATCGCGTGTAAAGTCTCAACGTATATAAATGTTATCACAAACTATTTGGACAGCCAAAACAAATTGCTCCTTTGACGCCATTTTATCTCCGCATCTCGGGTCGGTTTTCAACACCGAAACACAACTTCCGATTGAAGAGTTAAAATCGTGATAATATCGAAATAACGTGCATTCTTTTTACATATTATTTAATAAAATAACTCGTTTTTTTCTGGGATATAAATAACTATGTGAAATTACGTATGTACCTGTCATCTATTATTGTAATATGTTACTTGGTGTTGGTATGTTCTTTAATTACAACCACAGAGATCTTACGAATGAGGTTGCAATCTATTTTTAGAAGACATATTAGTATGTGTCGTTTGATTTCTTATCCTATTGAGATGGACCTCATCAAACATAGCACATGACGAGAGAACACAATAATTACGTGATATATATATATATATGTATTTTTTGTTATATTTTTCAGAATTAAAGATTTTATCTATTTACTTCTTAGAAGAAAATTAGAAAGACTTTTTTATTGTACTTTCTTATACTGTCAAATAATTAATTTGTTTCGTAACGTAACTAAAAAATAATTAAAAAAATACATTATTTTAGGTAATCCAAACGCCTGTTTGCATTTACAAAACAGAGTTAATCATAAATGTAAGTATAATTAGAAATGAATCTATACGGCTGGCATTCGTGATTCGAATCTACGATCTTTAGGAGTATTTTTATTTAAAACTTAGTTTTAAATTTAGAATGCTTCAATAATTATAGCGTTTAGAAAGAGATATCTTATACTAGAATAAGTAAAAGACGTTACAAAACAACATACCGTATGTTATAGTAGTACTTATAAGGTAGTAAAATTTACCCAAATTTTAGGTACTTTAAATTACTCCGAAAGTATAAACTCTTTATTACTGAGATGAAATTATTGTTAACATTAATAGTATTTATTAGGAATTTAATTAAGTAATATTGCCTTGAGTGTTTTTTAATTGCTTAACTAAAAGTATAAAAAACATATCATCGTAAATATATTATAAAATAACTAATAAAATGTTTATATATATTTTTATATGTATTATTATCAACATGTTTTTATTTAACTATTACAAAATTATGAAAATAACGTCTGATTCTTTTTATGTCAGATGAATTACTAACGATTAGAGGTCAAAAGGAATTAGGAACCCTAAAATACTAAATAATTCTAGGCTCCTATGAGAACGTAAAAAAATAACATAAAAAAGAAATATAGATAAACTTTGTATATGAATTTTGAAGTAAGAACAAACAGAGAACATTCTGATTAACATATTGTTAATATAATACTATTAAACAAAATAAACAATATAAGTAAGTGAAATGATAACATTCTTAGTATTAATGAACTTACAAATCTTCAGATGCGGCGACAAAAATAAAATAAAAGTACATCAAAACGCAGACCACCAAAAATGTTTTTATATTGATATTATTTGTATAATGTAAAAATAAATAAAATAAAATAAAATGTTTTGTCAAAACTGTATCACTCTGGATCGGTACTAAACGTTTTACGATTCTACCGAAAACAATCATTTAATTGATTTCTTACCCGGACATATTTTTACTAGATGTACCAAAACTTGAAGTATTAGAAGGAATTCAAAATGGATGATAAAACATAAATCATAGACAATATTGAAAGAGGTTTTATATATTTTTATAAAAGAAATGAAGTTACTGTAATAGTTAGTGAATAAATAAATACTATTAAGAATATTCTCATTTACATTCTTAAATACCAGATTACAGCCAACTCTATTGATCGCTCTATGAATTCTGCATAGTATAAATACGATAGTGTACCTAATTCCTTAAATATTTAATTTGCCACATCCAGGATTTAATAATCTTTGCCTCAGTATGATACAGATCGGTTATGCGCCCCTGTTTTTCATAATCTGCTTGTTTCAAAGATATAATTCGAGAATACGTTAATTACCTATTCCCCTGATAACATATCCAATAAATATGTGAAAATAATGCCTTATTTTGATAAAAACGAGGACTATTAAGGAAAAAGACGAAAATGTTATTTTTAAAATCAGCCTGGGTGGTAATTGAAATAACAATATTATTAAATAAATCTAAAATATCTAGATACTTAGAAAAAAGAATTAATAATGGCTAATTAATAATCAATTTAGATCCAGTTTTTGTTATTAGGATTGAAATTAGATCCGTGTCTAGACTAAGCAGTGTCAATAACCGACTTCTAACAAAAATATATTATATTCGATTTTGATTTCTTGGATTGTAGATCGATTATTAATTTCGGTGGTGAGATGACTTGTTGGTGTAGTGGTTAGTAATTCTGACTCTGAACCAAAGGTAGTGGGTTCTTTGTGTGATCCACAGATGGTTGTATCGAATTCACTTGCATCCGTTATTTATGTTTGTAAAGGTACAGGAATAATATGATCTATAATGCCGGAGTTATCTTTAATAAAGAAAAAGGGATCACCAACCTGTAAATAAGTGCTGCCCTCATCCCTGTACAGGCCGAAGGGTACATCATTGTCAACTAGATCCCGTAAAGTCACCCATCCCGAAGGAGACAGATACTGCGCGCTAGTGACCGCACATATGGCATCTTCTACATCTATGATAAAATATAATTAAATTAATAAGAAAAAAAATGGTTATTAATGATAGTTTTCTTTACTTTTAATAAGTTTTATAAGAAAATTAGATACAAGGTTACATTTATAAGTCCTAATTATAAATTGTTATTTCAATTATTTTTACATTAGTCTTATTTATGTTTCTTAAATTCAAGATCGGAAATGTATCCGGTATGGTCTAGTGGCTAGGATACCTGGCTCTCACCCAGGAGGCTCGGGTTCGATTCCCGGTACCGGAATAATATTTTGCTCAACGAAAGGAAAAAGCTATTTCTAGCATTAATATAGGTCACGAGCTATATCATAGCTGTTGTAAATGGTTTTACACAAAAATACTCAATAGTTTTTTATAAATAGATAAGTTTACAGTAGTTGATGTTTAAGCATATTTGTAGCAAAAAAAAAAAAATAAAAAAAAAAATTCACTACATAATATTATAGTTTCGTTTAGTTATAGTTATAACGTAGAGAAATATTCACGCAAATAAAGCCAAGAATTACCTGTAAATATAATTTCTTTGGAAGGGTAAATAATCTGGCCTTTTAGAGGAAGAAATACGAATGGTATTTGGGGTTTGGTGGCACCACGACCGAAGCTTGCCATCGGACATTCTGAAAAAAAAGAATAATAATTTCGAAACATTATTAAAACCTTATAAAATAATTTATGCTTTCTAAACGCAATCTGATTTAGTCAAAGAATTGAATCTGAATCAATGTAACTACTAAATCAGAATCTGCATCTGCATCCATATAACTACTGAATCAGAATAACATTGTATTGACATTTGCCACTCGTACTACTTTAAAGCTAAACGTAGGAAGTTATTATTGACAATTACATAAATGTTCATACATGTCATGAATTAAGTTGGACATGAATTAAGTTCAAAATTCATGTCGACCTTACATTGTGATGTCAACCTCGTATCATGAGCTCATGTTTAATTAATGATTACAATTGCACAAGAACTTTCGACTTTCCTTTACTTTTGGAATAAAATACCTTCAATAAGTATTACGCAAAGATGACGGAAGACATAGTATTCTAAGTTACACTAAAGTAAGATATATACTATAATAACATATATTTATTTGTATAATCAATATTTCTATGTTTTATTCCCAACAATCTTATAACTTCTTAATGATGAGATCTAATTCCCATTCACGGTTCTTCAAGAAGCTTATTTTGAATTAATTCTCACGCTTCTTTTTAAATCACATTCAGTATAAATCATTTGATAAAGAGGTAATAAACAGACATGTTGAACTCATAACGATAAATTAACAACTCCACGAGTGAACTGAATATTGAAGATATTGTTTTTTAAAGTATTCATTAATATTCTATCAATTAAAATACACTTTTGTGTGTAAAGTAGCTTGATTTATAAACTAATATATCATAATAGTTTATGAATATGTATAAAAATAAAATATACTTAATGACAGTTTTAATATTGTTCTTTGTCTTTGTAAATATATTCTAGAAAAAAAAAATACTGTCAATTGTATTGATCAATTTACCATCAATGTGGTTGACACATCTTCGTTGGTCTTCCCTGAAGGCGGGAATATCTTTCCGGCATTGACACACACAACTGTTTCCTCCACCTAAAGATGCTAATGCGGTACCATGGGATACTTCCATACATCTGGTTAGACCACAATTAGGACCTAAAAGGAAAAGCGTTTACATATTTGCTAGAACTGTTCGATTTTTATTTTTATTTTATTTTTTTTACAAAATAAATATACGTTGTTGAATATGTAAATGTTATGCTAATTAAAAATATTTGAAAAATTTGGCCTAACTGTAAATTATTACATAAATGTTATCTTATCTTTTAGATTACTTAACAAGTGAGAGACAAATTTTCAAGCAATATTTTTTCGTAATAAACGAATAATTAGGTATTATAAAATTCTTACCAACTAAAGCGAAAATATCTCCATTCGCAGAACGTGTAACATTGGCCAACGCCATCTCTCCCTCAGTAGCAGAAGCATGAGCAATAACAAAAATCAGAAGAAGTGCTATTGCCATCTCTTGGTCAGTTTACAAAACTCTTGACAAACTAATTATAGTAGTAATGTCAAACATATTGACCAGATGGCGTTATTTCCATGGCCAAATAAACATTTGAAATATATCTTTCGATCCATTTTGATGTTCATTAAATTATATTTAATTATCATTGTGTAATATAATTATTGATTTAATATGAAAATAATAATTTACCGACGAAATAACATCCTTCACCTGAAACAAAATCAATTCAATTAGTTTTAAATAAAGAGAAACTAATGGACATCCTAAAGTTTCGCCGAGAAATCAGTAAATCAACAATTATTATCTTCATTATAATAAATATACATATTATAGTTTTCTATTGTAAAACATTTACTTACATAGAATTAATTTTAATATTGTTTTTATTATAAAATATATTTCATAAAGCTTTTTTAAATCTACGTATACCTACACAATAACGAAGTCGCGAGATTATTGTCTGCTTGAAATAGTGAGAACACATAAATTACTTACATGATTAAATACTATAAACAAAATCGTTATTTTAATAACTAATACCTTACCTCGGTTGAAACTAAAATTAAGCAAATAATAATACATTTATATAACTGATCTCTACTGCTTTCCAATTCGTGAACTTTAGTAAATATGATGTAGGCCAATAATAATTAATGATATCATCGGAGAAAAACCAGAAGTATTGCCGCCTTTGAAGAATGATTAGTATTTCTTGTAGATGTGTTTTATAGAGATAACTTAACATATTTATGTTAAATCAATAATAATGGCGTGCGTCTGAAATGAGGTTAAATACCTAATAATTAAACCTCGTTGGAACATTGTGTGACAGATATCGTATACCAAAGCTTGTGTCAACCCGTGGTTAATGCCAAAACCGAGGATCCACATTCACTCTTTGCAGCTCTTATACTAAATACTTGGGTATATCTTAATATTTAATACTCTTATATCTTCATACTTTATAGGCTTGCTCTAGAATATGCTTATATAATACTTATTTTTTTGGAACAAAACTTGAAAATGAAAATAATGTGTTTTGTAATGTTCAAATTATGGAGATGTTATTACAGTTCAAATAAAACTGAACTAGTTCCGGATCTAACAACAACTCCAACTTAATCGATTTACGTTGCTAAGTTGGTCTCCATGAAAGCAACCTATAGGGACTATAACTAGTAGTTTTAAAATGTTGAAAAAAAAATATTAAAAACGTATGAGTAATTTCGAACATTCATTATTCATTAGTCCGATCTGTTAGTGACAAGTGACAACTGACATTTGACAATGTAACTTCTGAACAGGTTACACCAAATGAGTACAAATTTACACAATATATTTGGTTCTTGTACAGACGATGATTCATAGATATGCTAAAATCCGCTAGATCAAATCATTAATATATAATAGTTAGTCATCACGCGAGCAAAGTATATTATTATATTTAATTCGACATTATTATAGAATATTCCTGTTATAATTGTCAGAACAGTTAACATACCGGCCTCATTAATATTAGTAACATATGTTAAACATATCTAACATGAAGGTTATATGACTTTTGTAAAGTCATTTATAAATAAAACCATAGATTGTCACATAAAACCTTTTTTAAACGTTTACAATAAAATTTATAACCTTAAGAAGACATAAAGAGAAAGACAAGGCATTGATAGAGAGACTTATCAGCTTTTATCTGTTTATAAATTAATTTGAAGGTTTATTTTTAATCTATGGTGACATTTATGACAGTGCAGAGGTCGTTATCGTGTCGTTACTACTATTGTATTGTCAAAATTCACACATTTGTCATTGGAGTATAAAATTATGTTCGAGACAAATGGTCTGTGATTTATTTCTTGATACATCAAATATTTCAAACCTTCGGCACGTATTTTAATAGAATCTCTTTTCAAATTTTTTTTTTAAAGGGATCTAATTCGCGTAGGATATATTTTATATTATTAATTTAAATTTTACACAACGATTGTAAATTTATGCTTTATAATGTATAAAAATAGGTGATAAGTAACTACCCATATATCATCTACCCGTAAACACGATTGTCAAGCATTTTAAAATATAAATCCAATTTTACGCAAGTTACATTAAAAAAATGTTTTATTTAAATGAATACCCACTCGTAAAAATTTAAGAATATCTCTTTTCCAATTATTCTATGTTGATATGACATTTCACATTTTTATCTGTTATTTTTTTTAGTCTATTAAAGGATCATGATTATTGCACTCTCAGAACTCTTTTCATCTGTTTTTCTCTCTCTGTGTCTCTCTCTCTCTTTCTCTCTACTTAAAACGAACTACAAATTCACACCATTAAGTTAAAGACACGAGTTAGATTAAAGGTCAATCTGTTAATAATTCTAACGGTCAAAGGTCTGTTATAACCCATAAATAATTTAAAACTTGTTCGTTACCGGTATATTAATATTTAATAGTGGATCAAAGACGTATAGGCCGTTGATGAAAACATTAAAAAACTGCTGCATCTCAGATATCAGTAAAAGATAGGTTTTATACAAGAATGATATTCGATTTTATAGTAGGTAATTTTAAATTAAGTAGGTGTTAATTACCACAGAAAAAGCAGTTAAGTTGGTATTATTGTTGGATTTCGTTCTAAAAAGCCAAAAGCACCCAAAACCCTCCTATGTGTTTTACTCCCTTTCTTACAAAGTTTTTATTGGAACCTCATGTAGAAATACCCTTGTATGACATGATTTATTCACATCGAGTTATTAGAAGAGAAGCCAGCCTAAAATGTGTACATCGATAAAAAAGAGAAAAGAAATAAAGTTATCTCGCTCTCTTTTTTTGTGTGATAGGACAAGTAAGTATGGGTTTCGCATCTTCACTCTTTTATTATTTGTTGCACACTCGCAATCACATCCTTCCCTTTGGAGTCCAACTCTATGTTTATTGATTCCAAATTCAAAAGCATTACCGATTCTAGAACTCTATTTTCAAATTGTGAGTTGAATCATTGGCGCTTATGACGTCATTACATAACGGATAGATAGGAATATTGAATCGCGATTCAATTTATAATACCGTTCCAAAACGCTTTATTAACATTTATTTATTTATTAGTGTATTTCAAAGTCTAATAGCATAGCCTTAATATAAAAGACGAATAATTTATATGTAAATTTTTATTATTTACATAAATTGACGTTTTTCTGTCAATGTTATTGTTTTAGTTTATAGTTTGTAGGTAATATAAAATGTTTAACGTATATTTAAATCTGTAGTATCACTAAAAAGTAGCTAAATGCGTATGAATTTACGATGGAATCGATAAATTCAGTAGAATGGTGTGGGTTTTAAATAATTCTTCGCGAGGGATATTCAGCCTTACTTCACAATAAAAAGATTTATTTTATTATGACATCAAAATCCTTTAGATTCTATTTATCAGAAAAACTATTTATCAACAATAAAAATTAGTTGAGACCCTCAAAATATTAAAAGAAATCATTTTTAAAGGGTTTTACGAATTAAACAAAAAATATTTGTTAGTAAATAAATGTAGTGTACTCAAAATATTATCCAAAATACTATATTTTTCGTTCCCTAAAATGATCTTCTCAAAATATTGTCCAAAATAGGTAATATTTTTTTGTCCATTAAAATGATCTCCTTACTTCTCCTCCTTTCTGCTAAGCTATAACAAATATATATTTAAAAAAATGCGAAATACTAATTCTACGTCACACAAGCATCACAAGCGTGACATTGAGAAGGAAGGATTATCTCTGAACACTTTCACTGACGTTTAGAAATTCTTCATTCTATTGTCACAATGGAAACTGCCTTCATTAAGTAAGATTATGATTTACTATCAGTCTCGACAGATTCATCATTTCATCTCTGATTGAGGAAATTTATGTTTAATACATACTATTGTTGTATTTTTTTATTAAAAGCAAAACTCTTAATTGGATAACTTTATATCGAGCAAAAAGTTGGCTCGATATAAAGTTATCCAATTCCAAAAGGGCTGGCTCGACCACAGAAGATCGTAACAGAAAATCGTGAAGAAGGTAGTATAATTATCGTATAGTCAATGGCCTGAAACCAAAACCTTCGCTCTCCGTGATTCTAATTATCAAAAAAAAAAAAATGTTTTATTACAGGAAACGTCAAACCTATACCAGCGATAGTAACAAATGCTTGTAAAAAGTATCAAGATCAATTATAGAGATAAACTATATTATTTTAATAACTTTCGCGCAAGAGAATAATGGCTGTGTGTGGGGATTTCTCAAATGTACAAATAACAAAAATTTTATAAGACACGTTTTAATTAATAACGTTTATTAATTATTCAATTATGTATAATTTACCACTTGGAATAAAAAAGTAACTATAAGTTTAATGACAAGTAATATTTAAATTATTATTTATATATGTATATTAAGAGATTAATACCACTTAGCTTATTAGTCAATGTCGTTGAAATAGCAACCGGAACGATATTATAAATTATGTCGTTAAATCTAATAAAATATTTTGGTATATTAATTTAGATTACAGATAACTTTAAAAATCATCATATAATTAAAAAAAAACAATGAAATACGTTTACATCAAATTATTTGATGTAAACGTATTTCATTGTTTTTACTTAAAGCTAGTTCAAACATTATATTTGATTCAAATATAATGTTTGAACTAGCTTTAAGTAGGTAAATGGAGCGAAAACTGACAAATCGCCATATGTCAACTCTTTCAAAATATTTTTGTTACTTTCTTAAATTATTACAATTTAAATACAGTTTGTCCTCACATATCAATTATGATATTAATTAACTATTAATTAATTAAGTATCCATGGAGTCTGGTCAGCTGTTCTCAAAGGAATCGTGCCACTTTAGTCTGACCTCTATTTCATATATGCAAAGTATGTTATAGTTAATAATTATTTTACATGGGCAGGAACTTGAAAAAGTTTAGGCTAAAAGAGTTTTTAGTTCTGCCTTATGACGTAACTGCGACATAAAGTTAGCCTTTGTTTACTGAGTGTAGTAATCTAAATTAAAAAAAAAAGGTTTCATGTCTAAAGTTCTTAATGGATATTACTATTATGTATACATATCCAAATTCATAAAAGACCCCTAAAAAAACTTATTGATTACGTATCATGTTTGAAAAGGACGTACATCAACGAAAAACAAACTTTTATTTCTTACTTTCAACCTTCATAGTGCTATAGATAATATCTATGCTATAGATATACATGTCTATTGTCAATAGAAAAACATTTACTCTGACGTTAGAGTGTAATACACTCTCACATACTGATTTTCATGAAATACATAATCTTTTCATTTTGCTTCAACGATTACGATTTTGAATGCCATAAAATAAAAAGGAGATTAAAATCTATAGGATATATTGCAAATTAAAATAGCAAACAAATTATTTTATAATATTAATTTGAATATAAATTATATTTCTCTCAGGAGCTGTAATAATTAATCAAATAAAACTCCATGACAGGAACATCTATTACATCTATCACTGACGTTTTGTGACAGAAAGGATCACAGATAATTTAATTCCATGACCGATTCTACATTTCTTTTTTTTTTATTCCTTTTATAGTTAATCTTGGATATTCTTCCGATAACAATCAATTATACATACGTTTATTTATGATTTGAAACCGAACAGATTAAATAAAATATTATACGAGCAGTTTGAATGTGTAAATATTTTTTGTCTGGATTATATTATCCCTGTTATTTCGTTCCCGCTACAGTTAAACAGTTACGGTTTCTTGTCTCATTACGCGGTATTACGAAACGATGAAGGTTGGATTATATTTTAAAATACGTTTCATTTGTGTTATTATGTATCAGAAGTGGTATTTATGTACTTCTTGCTACGGCTTAAGAATACAGTATGCTGTTTAGAATTAATATGATTTTACTTGTATGAAAGGTTTTATGATAAATTGTTTTGTTTTTATACCTTAACAGATAAGTATTATACATAGAATAATATTAATTTAAGTATATTATAAAAAAGATGTCATATAGTTAAGAACGCATATACAGTTATACTAAAAATAATCAAGTTTTCGGAACATCTTGCTACAAAAACAAACTTAATGCAATGAAACTAAAAATTGCAGCAGATAGAAGGCCCTGGATCTTGTTTATATTGTAGTGGTATTTTTTTAAATTTCTTCGCACCCTTAACACGTTGAAACTGCGGATACTCAGCTCAGTTCGTCTAGGAACTCTAGGAGATCTAGTATTATACCTAACACAACACCCTAAACAGATGTCCTACGTTTTTTCGTCTAAGAGATCAAGTAGCAACCATTGAAGGATACATCAGGTCACAATATGAATGATACATGTATCATATAATAATAATTTTTAATTATTTTATAAAGAAATAATATAAAAATACCTAAACTATTAAAAAAATATAAAATACAAAAAAACAATATATTTAAACTATTCAAATTGTTTCATTGAGACATTATTCCGGACCTATGTATGTGAGTCTTTGTCGTGATGCGATTTGCTACCTATCTCTATTTTTGGAAAATATATTAAATATGTTCGGATATATTTGGAAACGGGTCCTTAAATATTAGGTGAATTAATAATTTATAAGTTGATACATTTAGACAGTGACAGATGACAACAACGGACATAAATGTCATATGTCAAATAAAAATTTCGTTATAAATAACGAAGACGGATATACCAGCGACAACTTTCGAATAATTATACATATATATAAATAATCTAAGGACATTTACCTATATTTTGTTAATGTTCGTTTTAAATAATTCAGGAGGATTAATCAAAAAGATAAGGTCGAAATATAATTATACTAATGTGTTAAATATTTTCTTTATTATTTAAAAGTTTATTTGTATCTTAGTAAATGAGATCATCGTTATGTTTGGTTCTTTTTAGAATTTTTCATTATTAGATAAAGTGACATAAGGAAAAGTTTGTTTAGTTTTTAAAATTTTCCATCGTTCATTGGTGTACATTATTTTGATAGTCAATGTCAATATTTAGTTTATTAATCAATAATTTAACTAGAATATATTTTTTCTCGTAACATTAAAATAATCTTTAATTTAGGGGTTTTTAAGTTAATTAGTTTTGATAAAAGCTTATTAATAAAATATCAGATAAAATGATATTCAAAATAAAATATAATAAATCTGTGATTACACTATTATGCCTTTGTAAAAAATATATTGGTTCCAGTATTTAGGCGACTAAGTAATAAAGATAATATCTTAACATAAGACTTTTTTGTGTAGAATAAAAAAATAAGTTTAATAATTATTATTAAGAATTAGTAGCAGGATTCGAACCCATGACCTCTGAAAAATCGTCCGGTCGCATATCAATCAAATTTACCGTATCGCTACTCGTTTTGATGATCCACGACGATTAATTAATTTTTTATGGTATATTTATTAGCCTTAAATGGCTAAGGATATGGCTAAGGCTTAAATATATATATATTATTAATTTTAATATAAGGCAGTTTTAAAAAATACTGAAAGAGTATGTGCAATCTGTACTGGCAGGTTACAATATATATATATATATATTAAAAACTTTCGAAGATCAGAGATGTGTTCCCATGGGATGAAAAATAAATTATATCATATCAACAAAATGTCACGTCTAATATTAACTACACTCTGTGGTAATACGTGTCTGACGTGGCTCCATCTAGCTACAGGTAATTATGTTATGAATACTCGGAAACTCAGGATTACTCTACTTATTATAAGTACTGCTTCCTTGGCACGGGTTAGATTTACATTTAATTTAAATAGTACCAAGCAGGTAATTGTGTGTTGACACAATATATAATTTACTTTGTGATGTCTTTTGGTTGGACCAAGGGGCAAAAACTATTTCGCTAATGTCACGTAGGATGGACACAAAAGATGTACCATAGCACTCGTATGTCAATGCCATAGTGACAGTTAATTTTTAAATTTAGTGATGTACCAAATACCTATTATGTAATATGTAGATTCAATTAGATATATATTTTTTTATTTTCAGTCTTAATTAGACGCTTGCTTATAAATAACTTTTTGTTGTTATTTTTTTGCCATAGATATGCCATATAAATATAAAATGGAGTGTCAGAAAATACGTGATTTATTTGATTAAAGTCAATAAAAAATGTAACAGCTTAATCTGTTAATTTATATATTTGTCAGAATTTTAATTACCGTGCCTGGTAAATATATAATTTTATGATATCACTAAAATCATATCAGTATATTACATGATTTAAGATATTTAACTATTAACCATTGACATATATGGAAATTTAAAAGTTACACTTTATTTAAATCCGTTAGATATTTCGTTTCTAAATTGATACAGAATTTTTACGAGTTCCCATAAATAATATTATGTAAATGATTGAAATTCCAAGTAACTTTTAAATATTTTGTATTATCCGGGTTATTGCTTTCCTAATGGGACAATTAATAAACTAATCCTGCAAAAAAATATTGGATGGTAAGCGGAAGATAATCATTCAATGGGAAAAAAAATATCAACAGTATTGTGTTCGAACACCGTCAATTGTCGCAAAACACGACAATTTCCCAGAATCAACGACATTAATAAGTCATATTAAAGTCAATATAAAAAGACTTTTATTAATTACTATAGTTATAAATTGTTGTAAATATCTATTTATTGATAATCTTCACAATCAAATTTTGACAAGTTAGGTTTAAAGTTAATACAAAACATACAAGAAAAACAAGCTAATATTGCTATATATATATATATATATATATATATATATATATATATATATATATATATATATATATATATTATAAAACAGAAGTTGATAGATATTACTTTCTTAGTTGTTTTCTAAATAAATCAATCAGAAGCGATATATTATCACCTATACATAATATAACATACAAAAACTTCTAGAAGATGATACTTGATTAGAACAATTTAAAATGAAAATATTTATTTGTTACTCCAGTAATAAAATAAAGTAAAGTAAGTATAAAAGTTACTACTACTATTAGTTACACTTACACTACTATTTTGTTATTATTCAAATTGTTACAATTATAGTAAGTATCCGTCTATATTTAAAAAACATAAGATCTCAATGGTTGTAAAAAAATATTTATTAATTCACACACTTAGGTAATAAAAAATAATATTTATCCTTCATCGGAGCATTTAGTACATTTTAATAGTTTTTAATTGATAAAGCGGGCAATACATCACAAAACACGATTCTATACTTAGAAGCAGAGTCCAATCAAAAATAATGGATAAAACAATAATCCATAGATATTATTTTTTATTCTTTTTAAAAAGCTTCTAGAACTCGGTAACGGTATTTTATGTTATAAAAATTAAGTGTCATATTGTTTTGAAGGAAGGTCGTAAGCTTTAGACAGAATACATTGGAAATAATTTTATTAGATTTGCAAAAATAATGTTATTCTCGTGATGATGTTTTTTGTTTACGACAATGATTTTAGAATTTAATTCTCTTTCTATTATTGAGTTTGCTTTTTTTCTTTTTTATGTTCACAATTTTTTTCCTTTGTTCTTTTTTTGACACATCTCAAATCAAACATGAATAAGTAATATGGCGATATAGTTACAATTTTCCAAAAAAAAAACAAAAATATTTGTTTAATATTGTATTCGCTCATTTTAATTTGATTAAAATGGAACAGTTGTTGCTTGTATACTATTATAAACAATCAATATTTAGAAAAAATAATAATAATAATCATAAAGATATAATTAATACTTTTTTATAATACTCAAAGTGAAAGAGGTCAACGACTCAAAATATATTTTATTACGAAATAGCAAAGCCACAAGTGATCAATATTTCAAGGATTATACCAATATATTAGGATAACGATAAATATTAGTATTATTGTGATTTTTAATATTACACCAAAAATACATATATATCTTTTTTGGAAACACTTTGATTTAAATACCTATTTTTTTATACCTATTGATAAATATATTGTGATTAAAACATTAAAATAGTATTTATTTTCAAAGTTCACTGAAATATATTTCGTCTATTATGTTGGTGATATTTCATGTTTAATTATAATTATTATCAGAATGATATAGATTATAAACATAAAATAATACCTACACCTATTTAGAAATAATCTGTAAAAAAAACTTACAAAAAATGCACAACACTAAAAAGTTTCAATACACAGCCACAGATAACATAAATCCAGAGCGCGCGAAACGAGAACTGCACTGAACTGTGGTGTTGCCACAACGGCCTTGAGTCAAATGCCATATTGCTTATCTTCCCTACGCTGGAACATTACCCAGTCTTCCACCTGTTGGAATAAGGTTAATTACATTTCTCTAGGGCAGTCCGGTTTTTTACAAATTAAATACCCCAAGTTATTAATTGGTTATGGCTTGATATACGAGGGCTCAGCGTGTGGTTTATTTTATTATGAATAATTTTTTAATTTGAGTTAAGTAGCAATAATTTACACTGTAAGCCATTATGGTAATATTTTACTCATACGTCTTTTTTGACCGTTTTTTTTAAATCGCTTTTACATGAAAATAATAAAAAATGCACTAAGTTCGTTAAACCATTTTAAAGTTTCGAATACACAAGTTCTGAAATTTAAATATTATAAAAATGGAAATGCATCATATTTTATTATATGATTTAACATATGTTGTCATTTTACGATTTAAAACGATTTATTGGAAACCATAAATCATAAGCTTCCTCGGGAGTATTTAGCTTTATTGTATCTCTAAGTTCTGTTAATTTACAAAGATCAGTTAAATATCATTTGTATATTTAATTAAATTCACAATATTTCTAGATCAATAAATAGCGGTAAAAAATACGATCTATCAATATCAATGTTAAAATTATGTTTTCTTTAAGATGTTTTTAACCGGTTAATTAATTTGTCAATTTATATGCTTCTTGGCGGGTTAAAGGTTGTGATTAAATATTATTATTTACATACTTTCATGTGAATTTCCTATACGAATCTAATAAAATATAATAAGGGTTTCATTAACAGAAGCAATAGTGAAATTAGAAAATATATTGTAATACTTTCACAAATATAATAACATGTTAAAATCTTTAATAATAAAGACGGTATGTTATTATGACTATTATAACGCCTATGCCATTAATAAAAATATCGATAAAACACGACAACTATCCAAAATGGCGGCGTGTAAAAACTACCGTTCCCTATTACTTAATTACCGTTGTATTTAAATTTTCACGAGTGGTCATTTAAAATAAAACTATTTTTAACGGATCTAACTATACTACTACTATTAAACTACAATTCTATTATTACTAATAAACTAAACAACAAATCCTCGTTAAGGAACATCGTTACATGCCAAGAATGGTTTTTGAGGTTATAAATTAAAAAACATCCTAATTTTAATAGGGAAGATGGTAAGAGATTTTCTGCGACCGCGGACTCACTCCTATACAATGTAAAATCCCATGTCTGTGACCGCATTGAGACCTCATGATACTGACAGTGAATTTTGTATGCACCCTAAGCTATACGCTCGGAAACTTCGGCACTTTTGGCGGTAGATGACTAATTAACTGTCTAACTGACACCTCCATCTTGTCTTATCGTGAACACGATTGCTGCAAAGCATTCGAAACGTCGAGTTAAATTAAAAATTATAATGTAATCAGTAAAATATAAATAAACAATTAAACGCAAGTTAGATCCGTCAAAAATAGTTTCATTTATTTATCGTTTATATATAATTCATCTATAGATATTTTATCTATAGATAGAAAGAATGTAGATTTGATACAAAAGTGGCTCATAATTTCCGCTACACTCGGATGCTCGAGATAATGCTCGCTTTTATAACAATATGCTCGCAATTTTAAATAAAAAACAAAGAAAATCGTTTCAGGTTAGTGAAATGATATTATTATACTATCATTATAATAATTATAAGTTACAAAGATTTTAAATTTAACCAAAACAATAATTATTTATAATTTTATATATATAGTAATTTATCATGTAATTATTTATTTTAAAAATGTTTATCACATTTCATAAGTTTTACTTATTTTTGTTTTTTTCTTTATTATAAATAATATTTGTTTTTTTAAGGATAAAATATTCAAGTAGTAAAGCATAGACTCGGCAGGACCGGTCTATATTTACAGTTAACTTAATAGAAATACTTCTTGTATTTCAAATAAGCAAATTCCTTCTATACTAAAAACCATAAAAATACCTCATGAATAAGATATTATTATCGAAATGATAATTTAAAATAAAACTAGATTTATATAAATAAAGAATGAAAAATAAACCGATACGGGCAGGGATACAAACCCGCGACTACTGGGAAACTTTCCCGTTGCTCTACCAACTGAGCTACCGTATCGCTGTCCGTCTCGGTGAATTAAGCATTTTATATGTGATCGTCTTTATCGGGACGGTGGTGACATCTATTAGGTTTCTTTCAAAAATCCTAACCAATGCTTCTAACTCCAAATTATTATTTGTTAATATTGATATATACATACTTATTATGTATACATAATATTACTATTTTTAATATTCAGATAGTATATTATCAAACATGAAAGCTATAAATATTAATAATAAATCAAGTAAAAGAGAATCTAATAAATATTTTTTTATCATATATGGAGATTATAGTTTTTAATTGATAGTAGAAAACCGTAAGCCACCAATACTCAATTTAATGATCTCAAGCTATAGTTGCTGATCTTTTAAGAGCTCAATAAATATTAATAATATACTAGTATTAATATTTCTTATGAACGTTGTAAGGGTAAACCGATTTTGATGTAATTTTTGTTTTTGAATAGTAGTTTTTATTTGGAATTGGTTCTAGGATTTTTCAGGACAGTCTGCCATAAAAACTCTTTCTTATAATAAGAACATTTCATAATATTTTTTATAGTATTAATAAATGATTACCATTCAGAGTTCTTCATTATATGAAAAAATCTATATGAAATAGTAAATGAAATAACATTATTAAGTTATGATATATATTTAGTAAATATAAAGTTTTTAATCACCCTGTATGTGTCTTAAATCCCGTTTTGGTTAAAAATATTTATATTTTAATTTGTCTGTCCAACTTTCAAATATCCTCAACTAGTCACTTTTAATTATATTTCTTATAAATGTAGTAATCTATAGAGTTTATATTTATTTTATGCTTTTATATGTTATTCAAAATGATTTGTTTTATTGAATATTGAAGTTTTATAACTTAACTGTAAAACTAATAATATAACTCGTCTTATATAATACAATAAGAATAAGAATATATATTTCAGTGGCAAAAGTTAACATATAAATATTCTTTATTAAAAATCCTGTTTCAAATAAAGTCATTGCTCTTTAGACGTTTTTTATGTAGACATGTCCATTCGGTGTGATATGGAGAACACACACACACAAACACACACACACACACACACACACACACACACACACACACACACACACACACACACACACACACACACACACACACACACACACACACACTACATATATATACATATGTATATCAAACTCTATCCCTTATTATGTCGTTTCTCGTATGTTTCACATACTAATATACTATCATAGTAATTGTAAAAAAAAATCGATAATTCGATAGCTATGATTGCCTCCAAACCATCATTAATCAAACAATCAAAGATAAATAATATAATAAATGCCAAAATCCGTTTATTAAAAACCGCGCCCAATATGAATTCGAGTTTAAAATTGAATGTTGATGGGTTGTTAGTCAATAATCTATTCTACAAATGGTTTTATAATAGATATAATCATTTATAATTTAACTTAAATAAAAAACAAGTAAAATAGTTAAATCAGGACAAATATGTGATTTACCGTTTTACGATTTATTTTTTCTGTGGGTAACACAACTCTAATTTGTATGAAATGTATCTCAATATAGCATATCTTGTACACAATATTAGAAAAATCTATAGAGAATAACAGAAGAGAAATCTCAAGTTATACACGAGTTATATAAAAAATATCTATTTCTTAATATCAGATCTTTTGGATATTTGACATCTGTTTCGTCATATAATTTGAAGCAGGTCAGAATATTTAGCAAATTTATTCAGTTTATTGGGGCTATAATAACTTAATATGCTTAATTTTATGGCTAATAAAAGTATTATAAAAGTAGTAAAATTTTATAAAATAACTATAAATACTGAGTAAAGAGACAAAACAAAAATAAAAAAATAAAATAAGTTACGGAACCTACTTCTACATACTTCATATACGCTTGGTCGGTTTCGCTGACATGCTAATTTATATCTACCCTACAAACCAATATAATAACACGCAAGCACGAACATTCTCTAGTAAAGAAAGATAACACAAGAAAATGGAGTTATATTCATATTTCGAACCAGAAAAAACGTTGATTCCAAATATGTATATAACTGAATATCGAAAAATATGTAACACATGTCGCTTAGACTAAAAATCCCTCGAATGAAATATACAAATATTGCTTCATTTTGCAAATTCCCATAGAGTGCAGGTTTGAGTTCTGATCGTGTTGATATTTTTTTATATAAGTATGCAAAACATAGTTGTCATGTTTAAAAATGTATAAAATGATCTTGAATAAATTATAGTATTTTAGGACCATTTTATGTAAGAATCTAATCTAAATTTATAATTTATCATATTATGTAAAGTGGTAATTTCTATATGGATAAGTTTTCATACAACTAACAGAGAATCAACAACTCTAGATCATGAAAAAACATATTTTTGTATGAAGACATTTATACATACATTCCGCTACAATTAAAGAATCAACAACTCTAGATCATGTAAAATCATATTTTTGTATGAAGACATTTATACATAGATTCCGCTACAATTAAAGAATCAACAACTCTAGATCATGTAAAATCATATTTGTGTATGAAGGCATTTCTAATTCATACATACATTAAAAAATTCATATCAAGAGTTGTCCTATTTAAGATTTTTTAGCGTCCAATGTATCTAAATAACAGTATACTACATTAACGTTCTCATCAACGCAAATGGTAGCAAAAACTAAATATAACAAGAATCTGTGTCAATGAAGCTTACCCTTGGAAAGTTCTCTGTAATATAAATAACTCGATATAATAATTATTCTATGATAGATTGCCAATATCGTTTCAGTAGTATAAGAATGTTTAATAGGTAGACAAATCGAGTCTTCTAAAGAATTTTCTATGCACTAATATATTATTATTAGATATAAAACATTATTATTTTACAAATATTGTTTTCCAACTCTATGGGAAACTGGAAGAGATCTCTTTATAGATATAAGATGTGTTCATTTATGTCTATATTTTGTTGTCTGTAAAACTCTGGTACATAAAATAAAATATACATATTAAAAAAAATATATCAATGCTAGTTTCACATCCGATTGATATTTGTTAAAAGAAATGATATACATTTTTTTATCATTCCCCGAAGTTTTATTGAACAATGAGCTATCACAGTCATTGATTTCGTTTCCTGATATTTTCCGTTTTTATCATAACGTGCTTCCTTGCATATCATTTAAAGCAAAAACACACAATGTATGATATTACAATAACAAGTGGAAATTTACGTTTGCAAATATCTCTAAAATTTTATAGCCTGAATGGCTCGCGACCTCTGGGAAACCGTCCCGTCGCTCTACCAATTGGGCTACCGTATCGCTGGGATACGGGTTCGAATCCCTGCTCGTATCATATAAATAAGCTTAACATGGCTATACACGTTTAAAGATATTTTTAATTTATATATATATAATATATATATTTCTATATTTATTTCAAAAGGTAATTTGTATCAAAATATGTATAAGCACCATAGCTCAGTTGTTATTTTTGCTGTGGGACATGGTTTGACAGCTGTCATTATAACATAAATATTAAATACGTCATTCGCATAAAATAGGCAATATATCACATTTTTAATTAATACCAACTTCATTTCACTAAAAAGGGTTTTAATAGAAAAATAACTGTTCAATAATGATGAGAAAACAAGTCTTCGATAAAATTATTATATTTGCATATGTGAATTTTTAATAAGTGAAAGTTTACCTTCGACACGTACACACGGAACTTATTATAAAATATATAAAATTTATATGGAAAATGTTCAATCATCATTTAATTTTATCAGTAAAAGATTATCCGAAATTATTAATTATTTTAACCAAATGGAAAATTTTATCAAGTGACTTTTTATTACCTTGTTTGTATTTGCATTTTTGATATCATTTTGAATAAAAAGAAGTAAAAAAAATAACGGCTGTGGCAATTATTTAACAGTTAGAAATTCTAGATTTTATCTATGATTTAAATCTGAGCTTTTAGTATTTATGTCTGAAACATGAAACTTATCTATTTTTTACTAATTAATCATCGGTGTTTTTATATGGGTTTTGATAATAAAATGGAATTATTATTCAACAAGATAAATTCTCAAAACTAATATATACAAAAAATCATTATGAGAATAAATCAAACTCTATCCAACAATATACAACATATTACCGAATACTTTTATATAACTTATTGGCTTTATGTTTACTCAAACGTAGAAATTATCATTATTTAATGATTCCTAGGGATATAGTGTTATGTGTATTTTAGTTGATTTATATTTTGAATCAGTAAAAGTTATATAAAAAATACCTAGTTTTGGTATTTTTTATCTAGCTTTAGTAGCCACCAGTTTACCTCGCGCTGTACAGGAAAAATTAATTGCTAAAATTTTGGACATTTCATTCCAGATCTATAAAAACATCAAAATCAATTCAGATTTCAGATAATATAATGAAAGGTCACAACAACCGTAACTTAAAGAACGTAAAACACTGATTATGTTAATAAAAAATACTAAAAGTTTCTCAAATACTTAATAAAACAGATAAATGACAATAAAAAATCACATTTAGATACTACCGCCATCTTGGGAACTATAATTCAACTAATTATAAGCCGTTTTTATGGTTTTCAATTCAACGACTATGACGCCTTATTATCATAGAATTATTATACATTTAATTATAGATATAATATGTCAATCGAAAAAAAAAGAAAGTAAATGAGGCTACCTATCTCTGTCTCTTTTTTTGTGATGATACAAAGATAAGTATGGAGTAACTCATCTTTCCTTTTTTATTATTTGTTAGACATTCGCACTCACAGACTATATATAATAACTTTATGCTCGTAATGAATGTCGAATTTGTATTTTCGAATGTACAATAAAAATGTTTTTTCGATAATTCTCAGAGCTTTATTCGATAATTAGATGTAACATCTACCACAACCTAGCAGTGGAAACTAAACTTCAACAATCCACTAATTCTAGGAATCCGCGACTAATACACATAAATAAAGATTATAAAATATATATTCCTAATTTACAGCTCTCAGGATAATTTACTTATCTTATCTTGAATATATATACATTATTTGTTCAAATTTATCTTCAGCGTGCAGATTTTCTAACATAAAATTTTATTATAAGTAAATAAATTAAATCTATTATCTATCTTCCTATGAATTGGGGGTCCTTAATTAATTGACCTCAGTGTCAGCTTCAGATGAAGTTTATAGTAATAATAATTTTAATCGCTCTTTCGCTCGTTAACTGGATAACAAGACGCCATTTGCATTTCGCTAATATTACCCATCTTAAGCAAAGTAGCACAAATCCTGTTATTATCATTAAAACATGAATTTCGAAATAGATTTTTTAATTATTTACAAGATAAAATGGAATGATTGAATATTCAAACTTTTTTTTAACAATCAAGCTTGTTAATATGATAATCTGTGGCACAATAATATTTTTAAATTCAGTCACATTATTATGGTTTTTCTTTCATTATAATATACCATGTTTTAGGTGTTTAATTATTATAGAATATATAAATATAACTTTAATACATCAGAACATTATAAGTTAAAAAACATGTTTATCTTTCATATTATTTCAAGAAATCAGTAATTATTTTCTAATATTATCATAATACCAATTAGAAACTTTGAGAATAAACTAAGTAATTTGCAGATTCTGAATACGAAAATTATAAAAGGAAAACGATAAAAACACTAACAGAACAAGATATCAAACATCTTGCTAATAACACTCTAACCATGAGAAAACATGCGGCAGTAATACACCCTTGTTTTGTATTTGCATTTCGCGGTAATAACGACTTTTACCGCGTAAAATACTTATTATGTTGGTATACATTGCGATAATAACGTCGTTACCGCGTAAAATGTTTATCATGTTGGTAGTATGTCAATTATTTTATACCATGTTTAGTTTAAGTGTCAATTCCAATGTATGACATTTGATACTGTATAAATATATTTATACCACAGATTAAATGTAAGGAAAATGAAAATGAAGACGTATAAAGAAATATTTGAGTATTGTACAGTGTGTAAATATGTGTTTATATTTTAAATTTTGTGCTTTTCGTAAGGAAAAAGAGTATGAATTGTAAACATCCTAGATGGATGTTTACAGGTATAAACTATAATGCTATGTGAAACACAAAACTGTTACGGAAGTATGGAATCAATACACTTACAAACACTTCTTAGAGTAGCAATTACAATATTTCAAAGCAATTATTGAAGCATAGTATTTTTTTTTTGTATAAATGTAAGTAGATATGCATATTTATGATTTGTAATGAGAACACTAAGAGAGTAAACACAGGGTATACATTTATATCTTGTGTTTATATGTTTTCTTTTTGTTTATATCTTTTGTTACTATGTAAACAACAGCCACACTACGTCTATTTCTCTAATTGGTTATCTAAAAGTGATTGCTCTTTAGCAATAAAGCCACCATTTTTTTTTATCCGTTTTATGTGGGTGTAGCATAATGTTTATATTTTAGGTTTATTTTTTTTATATTGATGCTGATTTTATGTTATCTGTACATTTTTATATGTATATATTTTGATTATAATGTGTCCTAGATATTTTAATTTTGACTTTAGATTTGGTAAATTAACATTTTCAATACATATTTTATTCGCCATCTTGGTTTAGTGACTTGGTCACTTGGTTATAAAAAAAAAACTTTGATGTTGTTCTTTGTTTACTCCTTTTACTTTAACATTTAAAAAAATAATATTTTTTCTAAGTTTATTCATTATATTTTATATATTTACAATATTCTTTGAACGTACGAGAAAGATACGCAATCGTGAAAGTGTTTTTATAAGAGATTAACTTTTTGCAAATAGGAAAACTTGCCTCGAAGTTATAATTTATATATTAACTTTCTTTAGAAGATTATGCTTTGGTTGCTATTTTTGCTTAACCAGTTTGACAGCAATGTGACATATAGGTAGATTAAATTTGTATTTTAACAGTAGAACATTCCTTTTCAATTCCCGTGACCTATTACACTTTCTTCGCAGTTTTTCAACGGTTTCTGTACTTTGTATTTCAACAGGGCTATTGAGTATTTTTTTGACAGTTTAAATGATGGAACGTATTCGAAAGTCCTAGAATTATACATAGAATAGGGGAGCCATGGGCAGGCCTATGACAGTGTCTGACAAATAATAAAAGAGGCAAGATCAGAGACCGATACTTATCTTTTTTAATCACATAAGCAAGAAAGAAAGATAGATAGGCCTTAGTTGCTTTCTCTTTTTTTTATGGACCTATTTTATGCTTCCCAACTCTATATATAATAACTCTTTGCCGAAAGTGCGAATGGCTATCAAACGGCTGATTTCATATTTGTAACAGCATTGATATACTGAGATGACAATCTCAGTTGCTATCCTAGTTCGAATCAACAAGAGATTGTTCGTCACTAATTAGCCAGTAGCAATACAGATGTCCACTGACACTGATTACTCTCACCATCAGCTGGAACACCTGCTCGATTACCCATTAAAGAAAATTAATGAAATCGAAAGTATTATTTAAATTATTCTATGTGTAAGTGTCTTTAACATAACTTATACTTGACATGTCGTGACAAGATGCACTTTAGTTTCATTAATTCTGAATGCTCCATTGTTAATGTTATTCACCTTAACGTTTTACCCAATTATGATTGAACTTTGTCGACTGTGTGTATGTGTATGTATCAACGACTGTGTGTATGTGTGTGTATCAACCATAATAATAGTAATATTATCTGACTTACAGCCTAGCATTATTAATGAGACTTAGATAAGACAATGTTGCAATGTTTATAAGAGTTATGCTTTGGAATTTTAAATAAAATGGTATAATAAGTTTTTTTTATTTCATCAATTACTGCATATATACTTAAAAAGTTCGTTGGACAGTCTGTTCGTCACTACCCTGGGTCTCATGAGCTAGATAGAAAGATGGTTGAAAGTAAAAATCAAATAAATATTAAAGAGCATATGTATATATCATATTTTAATGGAGCCTGATACCACCAATCACATTCTTTTGCTCGATATTAATCACAGCAAAAGGTAGACGCTTGAAATAATCAACACACAACAACATCCATACGATAAACGTGATTTTATGCTGTTCTTTATATATAATGGTACGAAACCCTTAGCCCGCGAATCCGACTCGCACTGGGCGGGTTTTTTATCTAATAATATCCTAGTTAAATAAATAAAATTAACAATACATTTAAAACTTAACAGTAAGGTATCTCATGTGTTGAAACCAATATATATTGTATTAAATTAAAATCCATCAACTTTTTATCAGCTACTACGAGTTATCAAGTTAAACCGGTACACCTCAAAAGTGAGTCGAGTTCAAATGGTAAGGGTATTCAATGTTAATTATAAAATATCTTCATTTCGAGAAAGTCAAACCCTACATTATTAAAAATGATAAACTAGGATATTTAATTCAGTAAAAGGTCGTCAAAGTAATCATTGAGTTTGGGATTAAGTTCTTCTATATCTCGTAAGTTCGTTATATTATATTTTGTAACACATTTATTTATGCCCATTACTTGTTAACACAAGTTTTTATTTTTTTTATTTTTTTTTATTTTTTTTTTCTGGTGTGTGTAGATACAGACTATTTTTGGTATTGCTGTTTTATCTTTCTTTCTTGTAAACATGAAAGAAAAAAAATGTACAATAAAAATATATTGAGTATGAATGATCCATCATACATCATTTAACTTCATATTAAAGCACTTTGTCATTGAAGAAATAAATTTCCATACATTAGACATCAACGCGTTCTTGTTCAATCTCTCTCAATATAAATCAAATCATTTATGTTCTTAAGGCAATTTGTTATTATAGTTTCTTAAATTAAAGTATAAAAAGTATCTACATATTTACCACCACCGGTTTTCCTTTTGAATGTGAATGGGAGCTTCACCCGCCTTGCTGCTCCAAGCGACTTGGTGGGTTATTATAATATTATATCCTTTATATATTTATACTATATAATATACTTGCTAGGCTGGGAATCGAAAATTCATTAAAAAATCCATCAATTCGAATTTCAAAATCAATTATTTGTATCAAAAACTCAAATTAAAAAAATATTTACGTAATAAGTACAAAAATAGCGTACAAAAATTATTTCAGCACGTAAACTGAAACATTCCTGTAGCTACGTAATGGAAGTCTGTTAATTGAAACATTCTCTGAATTTCATAACAGTGCGATCCAGTTCGCCTTGTCGGATGTTATAAAAAAAAAAACGAAACAATTCCATTTCATGCAGAAAGCGAGTTTTTATGTTGGTACAACTGAAATTGATATTATGGTTATTGTAATTTTTATTATATTATTGTTGCAATTTAAATTAATTATGAATACTTATTTTGTATTTAAAATTCGTGATCCATGATTTTATATAATATATTAATTAAAACGTGAGTACAATCGGGTAAATATGTTATAATAATAAACTATATCATTTAAAAAGGTGAACTCAATATACAATATATAATATGTACCCAATAAAAAAGGCTTCGTAAAAGAATACCTAACTTGCTTTAATTATTTGTAAAGGTCAATGACCATTCCTGTCAAATAATATAAAATTATTATGAGTGTTTGAAGAAAATTACAATTTAACGAATCACTTAAGCAATGGATTGCGATAATTAATTCATTACGTTAAAATTACAAAAAAAAAAACAGCAAATTGGCCGTATAATAAATAATATTACATTCATACGGATACATTACTAACACCATTTTCAATATAATTAATGGAAATTAATTATTTTTTATTCTATATTTATATAAATTTAAATAAGCTTAACATGGCTATAAATGTTTATAGACATTTCTAAACATACATTTTCGGTAGAGACATTCAATGTTTATTTATGTATAGTTAGTAACATTGATTAAGATTTTCGGAAAGAAGCGTAATAAATGTCACCACCGTCCCGATAAAGACGATCACAATTAATTAATTAATTAATTCACCAAGGCGGACAGCGGTACGGTAGCGCAATTGGTAGAACGATAGGACTGTTTCCCAGAGGTCGCGGGCTCGAATCCCTGCCCGTATCGATTTATTTTTCATTCTATATTTATATGAATTTTTATTTATGTTAAATATAAATTTTTAACCTCCAAATAGTAAGCTATTGTTTATCTATATTTTCATTTCTTCTATGTTTTTTGCGTCATAATAAAGCATAAGGGCCAAACAAATTATTGTTCTACTTTAAAACCTTTTATCTTCATAATAAAACAAGATAGCAAGTTATTCCGCGACGTTCTCCGTAGAAAGTATGATAAATTTATCAAAGCACGATGTCTCTGTCATTAGCGGATGCTCTGATAAGCAACCAGAGCGCAGGTTCGATTATGGTTATTCACCGAATATCTTGGCTCACCACTAATCTCTGTTTATAATACTGAAGTATGAAATCTTTTGTTATTGCAAGCTTTGATGTAGGTTTATTTCCTTTGCCTCAATAAATTCTCCAGTGAACCGTAAATATAAATTCAAGACAAATTGCCTAATTCACTTAATAATTAATAAGATAGAGGTTATTCATGGAAATACAATGATAACATTTTTAAGCACATGCTGGACATGTTTTTAAAATAAAAATATATTTAAAATGGCCGAGGCGCTACTCGAATCTCATAGTAAAAATAGTTCGGTTTAAAAAAAATTATATCGGTTCCTGTCCATCTTTACAAATGTTACATTCTATTTTTGTGTATGAAGTGTATATTTTTTTTTCTCTTGCAAATAAGTCAGATAATAAATTATTAGTCAATATTAATGACAGCTGTCATTGTTGCTTTGTTACAAATATCTGACAAATGCTTTTCTTGCATGTTCTGAAGCCATGAGTGTTGATTTCTTGAATACCTAATGAGGGCTAGTGTTATTTGTGTTATTTGCTTTCTTTTGAAAACAAGAGTCTTGTGGACATACAATATACAACTTTTGACATGCTGTAGAGGCAAGTGATTTAGTAGAGTACAATTTGCCCAGAGTTTATCATTAAGTATAGATATTAACACAAACATTTTTAAGACTTTTTACGAAATATTGGAAGAAGAGTTTGACACATAACATTTGTCACATAAACTTTGTGTTGAGAAGAAGAGCAGAGAGCAAATGTTTTTTAATAATGCATTTGAAATGCATTACATTAAAGAAAAAACCGTCCCGTTGGTCGAGTGGTTAGCGCAGACGCCTAACATGTCATGGCGCAATAGGGCTCGGGTTCGATTCCCATTTATGTGATGAGCATAGATGTCTGTGTTTCTTGGTTTGGTCGTTTGTTAAATATATTCTCAGTATTTATAATGTGTATTTCTATGTATTTGTATCGTTGTCTAACACCCTTAACACAAGCAAATAATTTGCTTACTTAGGGGTAAGATCAATGTGTGTAATTTGTCCTGATATTATTATTATTATTGATATTATTATTACATTACACACACTACTTCATTGTTTAATTTGACACTGTCAAAATAATGTCAGTTTAATGTCAAGTTTATATTAATTTATTGTAAAATAGTTGATAGTCACGTTACGTAACGTAATTAAAAAAAAAATGCCTAGAGGTATTGGTCCAAACTCCCATAAACATTAAAACATTTGCGGTCAAATTTCGGTTACTAGACAACCGCTAGTCTTTATAAACATACAAAAATACTGACACATTATAAAAAATAGGTCTTTATATTATATTTTATGTTTGACAGTTACATTGTCAAATTTGCATATACATATTTTATGTATCTGTGTATTTGATAATTTTCATTTGTCTAAAGCAATAAACCTTAGCGTCATTCCCTGTCAAAGATCTAGAACATTCTCGAAAAAACTACTAGGAATATCCCTATAACTAAATATGTCCCGACAACTGAGAGCCGCTCTTTTTGGAGTTTACATGAAGACTCTACGATGTGCTATGTTATTATGACTGAAAGTTGTCTTAGAAACCAGGGTAAAAGGTATAAGTAAGGTAATTACAAGTTACCTAGAACAGATAATGATCTCCACGTATTTCTCAATAAGTATCCTAATTTCTTACTAGCAGGTAAATAGATCCGCTAGTCTTTTGGTACATACGAAATTACTTTACCGGTTCAGCACCTCTTTTGTAATTCTTTATTTATGATTGAGGCTATATCACAAGTTTAATTCTATTAAATGATGTGACAATTATGTTATTTACTATTGCATTATTAATATACAATTTGTACTTACATTATCATATTATTATATAAAAATATTCAAGTAGTAAACAACAATTCATATGACGTATTTTGAATAAATTATAAGATTATATATTTTTTTACATTTCAAAAAGTAGACATTTTGGTTTCTTCACATAATTTATTTATCTAAAACTGTCAATTTGAGGTAAATATAAAGTTACCAAGAATATATTTATGATGATAAAGAAATTGATTATATGTATAAACAAGATTGATCATCCGCCATTTTGCAATTTGAATTGCAATACCTGTTGATAAATTGACATTTACTTATAAGTAATGTATGTCTTAATAAATTAATAAAATAGTATGTTACCTAATATAAAAATATACCTGCGTGAAATATTATTATTAATGAATGTCTCGCTAACTGTTTATTAGTGAGGTAATCACCGGTTACTTTGCACCTAAACATATATATATATATATATATATATATATATATATACTATATACATAGGACTTGCTCTTGTTATTGTGACTAATATAATAATTATAATGATAATTAAAACATACCTATAAATCTTTACAGCAATTATACTCGATGAATTACATATTACTTACAAAACTACCGGTACAATTTATTTAAATTTTACGGTAAATGATCACCAAGTGATTGAGTTAATACGAATTTACGATTAGAGTTTAGCGTTTCAAAACTTTAAGACGTCTCTATATGGATACTTCTCGTATATTATAAATTACTTTATTAACTGAATTAAACCGATTAACTGGTTTGTAATCGTAATGCAATTTATTAAGTTGTTATAACACCTGTCAAGTACTTGAAATAATTAATAACAATATTTTTTGTCTGTTACACAAAATAAAAACCGTAAAATAACTGGAATCTCCAATTACTTTAAAAATGTTTAATTATTGTAATTAAAAATCTAGCAAACATTTGAGAAATCAAGCATGACCGTTAAGAAACTTCGAAAATAACAAGAATTTGCATATTTCAATAACTTAAACGCGAAATATCTATTTTATTTGCATAGATTATGGAATTGTGTCGTTAATCAATAGTTCGTTTGATATATTATATATTTTTGGATACAATCTATTTAACAAAATTTAGATATTATAATGTGATTCTTTCGCAGACATAAGACAATATGTTTCAGACATTTTGAATGTATTTTTATAATTTGGAATTTTAGGACGTAATATCTAATACCTGATTAAGAATAATTATTAAATTTTAATTTAAAAATGTACTAATATGTTAAAGTAACATTAAAAAATAGTTCATTTACTTGAATAGTACTTAAATCCAGTTTATATATGTTACAATATTTAATATCAACTTTGTGTTGAATTTTATACATTCCTGACACCTCACTAGTCTTAAGTCTACGCTTTACAAAAAAACGAAGATTCTTTCCTAATTATGACCGGTCTGATTTAAATATGTAAAGCAAAAGATCACGACTTATCAACTTTCTAACTTGAATTTCGTGATCGACCGATTCTTAGTAGGTATGTTCTTTCATCGATTAATACTCGATTAACCGAAGAAAGAGCTAAAGACACATTTTTCGCAAGTAGATATCGTAAATGTTTATAAACATCCTTGTTAACATACACACGGCCAAAAGTTGCTAAAGCTACCCTGCTCAAGGAAGATATATATATATATATAGTTTTGTTTCGTCATAGAAAGTCCTTATTTGCGTCACTGATATTAAATACGAGTATTTGACATAATTACGGATTTTAGTTAGGAACTAATTTTCCGGAAAATATTTACATAAATAATGCCTCCCTTTTTATTGGATCAAAATAGCCCCCACCCTAGACAAAATTCTTTACCCGCGTCCGATATCTTACCTCAAGATTGGATGAATGTATCTTTATAACTATTATTTTATATACCAATAAAGTTAATTTTATAGGAAAGTATTTATATGCATGTTAAGCTTACATTAGTACTTGAGATAAATGTACGTTATTCAAACTGTATTAGATAATATTTCCGTCTCTATACTTCCAGTTTCATTATCCCTAACACTTAGTATTATCTTCCACTCGCTTTTTTAATACAATCTAACGGGTTCCACTTCATCCTTAATTGATAGTTACGGTAATTACAGCTTAAAAACTAGCTTCTGTGACTTAGCATAATCAATAATTATTTGTAGACCTTAAGGTTTACATTAAGAGGCCACCGAAAATTTAAAATATATTCATAGTGAAAATGTCACAACTTTTTTTTTTTAATTTCAAATTAGAAATCAGTCATAATGTTGAAATATTTATGTAAGCGGTATATACATTAACAATTTACTGCTATATGTTTTTTATCTCTTAAAATATTGTATAATTAAAAATATGTAGACAATCTATACATTATATATATCTAGTCACTACACTCAGCACGCGATCTTTTCTAAGCGTAAAATTTACAAATATATGTCTTCGTTAAATTATACGCTAAGCGCACTTAACAAGCCGGCGCGTTGCCGGTAAGAGAGATCATTTTTATGTCTATAACCATTTATTTTATCTGTATATAAAGATAGTAATACAAAAATAAACTCACCTATTTTGATATTCAATTCCATGAAAATACCAATTTTATAACAAATAAGTTTCACTAACACGAAAATATTTTATCAGTCCAAATAACAAAAACATTAATTATAATATAAGCTGAATGGTTTTAAACAACTAATAGTTTTTAAAATTGCAATGGCGCGAATATTCGCAAACGTGCGCTAGATATGATGCGCTTGTGTCGTTTGAAACGCTACGCGCATGCGCAGCGCCTTGAAGTGTAAACTGTATTAGCGTTACATATTACTAGGTATTTTACGAAAGGCATTCTTTATTGGAATCTTCAATTGTTGCGGTCGTGATAACGGTGACGGCATTGCAATTACAATTAGATACGAAAATATGGTTGTTACTATCAATGAGTGACGGTTTTTTTTAGAATTATTTTGTTTTATCATAACCTCACCATGCTATACATTACTTTTAATTGAAGAGTAACGTCTTATTCCAATATAGTTGTGATTTATAAGATATTTTTAGATTTGAAATGTCTCAGAAGAGAAACGGAATGTATTTAAATATTTTTAAACTTGATATATTTACCTGCCTTTTTTGGCATTTGATTCCTTGCCGCCAAGCATCTAGCTCACGAATAGGAACCCAGAAAGGGTTCGAAACTAATCGAGCAAAAATCCGATCAGTCTGAACATAGACGGGTAAATGTTTATTAAATGAAATAATTGTTTATTATAAAAGTATTTTATTGTACTTATATTTAACAAACTAATCTATATGATATATATCGTCCAGCTGTTTCGGAAGATCTAATAATTTTTACCACCTGAAACAAAAATATTATTTATATGATTTTGATTCTATCATTATATTTCTAATCTCATCATAATTCTAATCAATATCTATTATCATTTTAAAGATTTTTAAATACTTGTACTTTTGTGAATTTTTCGTGATCAATAATGACTAGGATTACATAAATATAATTTACTGTAACTACGTGAATTATATCGATTTTTTTCCTAAATTGAATTCCACTAAGAACTCCGGATATGTAACCACCGGAACCAGTCTGGCAAATCCCGATATTATTGAATTGAGTGCAATCGAATACATGTGTGTAATAAGTACTTACAAGTTAGTGTATATTTTTTATACATTTTTTTTAGATCAATATAGGTTCCACACAGATATTGTGATAATTTGATATTACGTTTCTAGATATTCATTCATCCATTCTAAAGTTGTAATTAGCTAGTAGTAATCATTCATATTATTATATTTCTAGATCCGATTGTATTACTTTAAATAATACTAGCTAATTACAACTTTATTTCTTAAGTAATTAAGGTCAGATTATAATTATTTTTAATAATATTGTTAACTAACCTGCCCTCTCTTCAGTCCAAAATACCTCGCCACTGGGTCACCTGCTTGAATTCTCATCAACATGTTTTCTTTTAACTTACTGTTGATATTGTTAAGAAAAATAATTATTAATGTATGTATCATATTATGTAAACACTATTTTATTTGTCTAAATGTATGGAAATTGTAATCAATAAAATAAGTGACAGACAAACATACACAGAATTTTAGAGCTAGATTTTTAAGGTTATAACTAAAGATGCGCCGAATAGTGGTTTCACCGAATAACCGAATACTATTCGGTTTAACCTTTACCGAACTGAATATTCGATTGAACTATTCGGTTTACCAGTTCATTGTTTGTTTGTCTTGAATAGGTTCTAACAAGTACGTAAAGTTTGGCGGCTGGCTAGATGAATAAATATGGTAATTTGCTAATTTAAAAATATTTTTTCGAGGTTTAAAAATAAGTGCTGATTTAAGGTTCCAAATATATGTTGACTAGACTAAAAAAAATTACATAATAAAATAAAAATGTTGACTGGATATTTTTCAAAATTAACGTTGATGTGAAGCTTAATTGATTAATATTATTAAGCTTTATTCAACTCATTATTTACAGCATTCCTTTGACTTATAATATGACATACCTACATCCTAGTTTTGTTTTTAAATTTTACCGTGTCGGGTACCCAATAAAATAGAAATACTCGAACCGGCTATTTTTGGCACCAAAACCGAATAATTCGGCCTTATACAAACAAAAAGATGCCGATTACACCTCATACATACCGTATATTCGGCGCATAGTTATAACCCCAAAGAATTTCATACTCGTTTTGTATGTTATTAAATAATTCAAGAATTATGATTTTTGACGCAATTTTTAAAAAAATATTTTTAAAAATATGAAAAATATTTTTTTTTTAATTGCGCAATGTTAAGCTTATTTAAATTTATATAAATATAGAATAAAAAATAAAACGATACGGGCAGGAATTCGAATCCGCGACCTCTGATTCGATTTCCCAGATTATTTTTCAGTTTTGAAGTGTCTGGGCTTAAATATTATTTAATAACTTTGATTTTTTTTAATATATTTTAAAGAATACTTACTATCTGGCCAATAGCTCTTGTTTTTCATCAGGGGTCAATACAATATGCTCTGGTACCAATTCATGTTCTGTTATATTAATTAGTAACTCGGATTCCAGAAATTGCTCCAAGATATACTTTGGAGCCATGTCAACTAAGGATTGTTTTGCTGAAGGTGTCATACCTGGAAACAAAATGTATAAACAAATTGACTCTTATTTTTTTGAAGTGAAACTTCTTTATCGGGATTAAAAAAAACAAAAACATTTTTTCGTTACGCGTCACATTTTTCCGTTACGCGCCATCTTTTTGAAGTGAAACTTGTTTATCGACAGATGGGATAAAATTTTATAGCAATGTCAAAAAATTATGACGTTTTTCTGTTACGCGCCATCTTTATTTTATTAGAATACAAACTTTAATTTCTTTACCTGCTTGTACAACTACAATGGCTCTATGAATATTTTCTTCTTGCATTCTAGTACAATAGGTTTTGATAGTTTTAATCCCAATTTTGGCTTCATCTGGAAAGAACACAAACATCTGATCTGTTGGATCATCGTTATGGGCTACTAACACTATTAGGTCACTTCTTGCTGGACGCTTATCACTGTAACAATAAAATATATATAAAGAAACAAACCTCTTTAGATACACTTATGTGTTTTAATGCATCAAATACACCGTTTGTAATTTTTCAATATTTAGTTCTTCAAAACTACTTTGTGACATTAAATTTAATAAAATAGCGGTATAGGAAAGACAACATGTAACAGAATTAAAACATATATTACATATAGAAGGGTTCACTTTACTCTTTTACCATATGTTGTCGCAATCATCAATCTTCAGTTTCCTGAAGGCTTTAATTACTTGAAAAGTAGTTAATTTTTACAAAATATAATTTTGGTTTGAATAATAATGCTACATTTTTTAAAAGTGAGAATCACATTCTGTTATCCTATATTTATTTTGTTGTTACTAGCATGTGTTATGCACGTTGGCATAGAAATTTTGTATCTATTTGTTAAGAAAGATAAAAATTAATAATTAAATGCTTAAAAAAACGTTTGGTAGTTCCCTATGGTACCCTTAGTACATTTGCTTGGTTAAGGACTTGCATTGTGAAGAAATGTCTTAATATTTATTTTAAATTAAAAAAGGTATAAAAAAAAAATATATCTGACAGTAAAAAAGTCAGTGTCAATATTGTTAACAAATATTATTTATGTGATACAATATATTCTTGCAAAAATAATTTCAAACATGCAGATTTTAGATGAAAAAATTAAGAAGCATATTATTGAAAGGACTGTATCAGAATCAACAAAATTACATGTGGGTAAGGTGGACAAATTAAACTATATAATAATCATTTAATGTTTGGAAAGCAGGGATTTATAGTATGAAATGCTGTTCTAAGAATTGTGGTCACAAAGATGAAGATTGTCAGACAGTAAAAATTTGAAGTTATTGTTTTACATGCTTACATTACTATATATAATTAGAAGGTAAGACTTTCCATTTGTGTCGTTGGAGTAGAAGGAAGAGGGGAAGACGGTGGAAAGGGGGTTTGAACCCCTATCCCCTGATACCATTTATATTGTGAGAAAATGTTTAGTTTTTGAGATATTCCGATTTGAAGTTTCGTATAAACTAAAATACAATGTAAGTAATTAAGACTTCTGTGACGTCTTCGGTGCTTCAGGATGGCCAGCCCTTTCACCCTAGTGTAACACTTTACTAAAACTCAAGCTCGCCTTTGCCACTTTGGCTTGTTGGTGGGCTCGGCTCGTTTGGGTTTCAACAGTATTACAGCAAGTGGAGGCTGCTCTCCTTCCGCTCCTCCAGATTTACAAAAACACTCTAGGGGTAGGACAGGCAAGACTACATGGAGTCGGGGTTGACAGAGTCGGTTTTGATAAAAAAATATAAACTAACTAAAAATAAAAACTTTTAACCTTGGTTTATCTCCAAACTGCTCCTTAAATTGATCTAAAGTTTGATCCAATTCATCTTGAGTTACTAGATATCCTCGATCATGGCATAACTGCAACCAATTCAATAATAATAAGCAACATTTTATTTAAATAAATTGTAAAGCAATGCTTTAAATTCACTCAGTTGTGTTTAGGAATTTGCCATTGTTAATAATTGTCATTGTTCAGAAAATTATGAACTATAAATAGCAATGTAAAACGTAAGCAAACAAAACACATTTTTTTTTCAGTTTCGATATAAAGCGATACGGGTTTATTTGAAAGAACATTTAAATGAGACGACAATATGTAAAGTTTTTCGAGCGGTTTACTAAACCAATAGTAATACAATCGTAACTTTATGATTCACTTGAAATGGTAGATATAAATACAAATTGTAATTGTTAGTTAAGATTTCCTTGCACTAGTTTTAAGCTTCTATAACATGAGTGATAGTTGATAAACATAACCTTAAATAAGTTTACCTGCATCACAGTTTTTCGTATACGCCAGAGTTTGTAGGTCTCAGCGTCATCATCCATCCTTCACACGATAGATTTAATAACTTGACAAAATAAAAAGTTTTACAAAACAAATTTAAAAGGATTCCAATTTAAAAACTACAACTATTTACTAGAGTATTAGCATTTAGCAGGAAACAGTAGATGCTGTTTCTTGTCAAAGTCAAATTGTCGTGGTGATTGTGGTTTTTAAGTATGATAAAAAAATAGACACAAAACATTATAGCCATAGAGCTTGGTCATATTGAAATTTGGCAATTGTGAATTAGCAAATATCAGTATCAAAAACTTTTAATAAGGAATATAAATAAGAAATTGTACTTGTTAAATGTAGTAATAATTTTTAATGAACTATATTCATAATTAACCTTGTTTAGGTACGTTGTTGGTAGCAACAACCAAATAATGGAATGACTCTAAGATGAAATGATAATTCCAATCATGAGATAAAATTAAAAATTTTATAGCTTTTTCCTTATTAACACCAATAAAATATATTAAAATTCCTTATTTACCTTTAAATAATTATGTACATTTTTAAACTATACTTTCACATATTTGTTCTCATAATATTAACATTTAATTTAGGAAATTTCCAAGCTTTTAGACAATTTTGACAGCTTGACTCGATTTACCGGGGATAAAATATGATGTTAATGATTTTTTCCCATGAATATTTTATAATTTTTAATTTTTTACTGATAAAGTATTATTTTGAGCTGGCAACTTTGTTTCTCGTACTGACTACTGTTTGTTTTACCTGTGCCTGTGACTTTTCCAATTTCTTCATTATTCTGAAAGTTTTAGATTTTATAAGTCCTAACTGTTAGATGTAAGATACAGTTCAAGATTATAATTTATAGTTAACAATGGCTGGTATTAAAGGTACGAGTTCCAGGAAGTACATTTGGTTTATTATATCTTTTTAGGCTTAACCGTATGACTCATTATGTTATATTTACAAACAGATTTTAGTATTTTTTTTCATTATCCAATTATTGATTATAAAATGATTGTTTTTATTTTACATGTATTCGTCATGGACTATTTACAGGGTAAGTAAATTATTGTGTATATTCATATATAAAATAAGAAACGTTTGCAAAATCAATAAGAAATAACATACATTATCCATTTCATAATGAAATAAAAGTATTTTTACATAACACATGAAATGTGATTTTAAATCTTTTAAAATCAAAATTTAAACGTTGTTACTTCAATCAAAACTTGCTTAGGTATTTTGCAGGAAAAAATATAAGCCAGCTGGATTTTGTTTTTGATGTTAAATTTTACAATCAATACATTTTTATGGATAATACTCGTAAATTATTGTTGTGGTAAAACAATAATATATCTGATATATTAATCATATTACCATGTAAAAAAATGTTTTTCTGGTATTTTCAGTTTGGTGTCGCTGGCTTTTGCTGGGTCAATTGGTATGACATTTGTCATACTAGCATGTGCCTTACCACAATATAAGTAAGTATATCATTGCTGCCAAATATAACCCTAAATACTATCTCTTAAACCCTAATACCACAAAAAAAAAGATTGATCAATCTAAATAGTGGGATGCTACAATTTTCCAAGTGCCCAGGAGAAAAGAAAATTGTTCATAAAAACTGCATTTATTACTTTGCTTTTTCCAAAATGTTCCATCTAAATATGTTAACTACTAAAAGATACCAACTATTATCTTTTATCTTAATCCTTAATCAATAATAACTTATAAACTTGCAACAAATATCAGAACTTAAAACAGCTGTTTTTGGTATCTGTCAAACCAATAAACATGTCCTCTACAGCGATAAAAGTAAAGGTTATTAACCTTATTACTGTCATGGAATTATCTTTAATATTATTTACCTAAATCCTTTTTTAAAGTTTGTTCTACACTACAAAAGATCAATGTTAAATCATAATTTAAAAGCATCATTATAAATTACTTAATAATATATTAAGTACCTCTGATTAAAAAGTAAAAATTTTATTGCTTCATAATTACGTACATACGTAAATGACAGTAGTTTTTATTAATTCATTAACAGCAGAACAATGTCAAACTGACATATAAATTTAATTGCAGGTATTGGTGGCCATTCTTTGTAGTTCTCTTCTACGTATTATGTCCAATACCAACAATGATTGCTCGTCGCCACACAGATAGCGCTGGAGGCACTAACTCTCCTTGCATGGAGGCAGCCATTTTTATAACTATGGGAATTCTTGTTAGCTCATTTGCTTTACCAATTGTTTTAGCAAGGGCATCTGCGGTTTGTATATGTTGTTTTTAATTTATATATATAATAATAATACTTTGTTATATAATCTTATTGATATTATATCTGTCTGTCTGGTTTGTATAAGGAACATACAGAAACAAGTTACAAGTTGCTTGCAACAGTGAATTTGTTCCTTTTGAAAACTATTCTTATGTTATTTTACTATTCACTTTTTATGAACTTACATTACACAACTTCTTCAATAAAATTAGTTTGATATCTCTCTACTGACAGGTTCAAAGTATAGAATACCATTTTAATTCAATTCATATGAAACAAATTGAAACAATAATTAGTTTCAGTTTTTGAATACTAGTATATCTAGCCATGATGAGATGTACAAGGCTTGGTATCCATTTATTAAATTATAAGACTTCCTATTTGTAAATCCCTATAAAATTGTTTTGCAAAGACACACTTATTAAATTATTATTATTATAAATATTTACCTAGTTGTAAAACTATTGGGTGTTCCTATTTGTGCACTTGTAGCATGGCTGGTAAATTGTATTTAATAGTTTTCATGGTTCATGTAAGTTTATTGTTTTTTTTTATTATAATTTCAGATCATGTGGGGTGCTTGCTATTTGACACTGGCAGGAAATGTAATTGTATATCTAACCATACTTGGATTCTTCACAATCTTTGATATGGATGATTCTGATTATGCAATGTGGTGAGAGATCTAATAATTGTCTATGACAATAACAGAGACGATTGCTATGTATAAGAAATGTTGTGGTTATGTCTATCCGTATGTAATTTAAGTCTGATATATTGATACTGATATTTTTAATTGAAATTATTGAGTTGAATTTTGGAGAATGGTTTAAGTTTTGCTTTTATTGTGTCTCAAGTCAATGTAGGCTTGTTGCATTAGGTAAGTGTTAAATTAAAAAGTTGTCTATACTGCTAACTCATTGGCTGGATAGCTTAATTAAGTGTAAAAGAAACATATGGATATGTGTATTTTTTTACAAAAGTAGCTGATTAATCACCATTTAATCCTGTAATAAGAAATAATATTTTTTTAGTATTGTGTACACATTTATTTTCAAATGATAAATTCGGCAGTAAAATATTTATTGTTATTTACTTCACTTCCATTTAAACTAACATTCATATTAGTTCTTAGAATGCAAAAGATAAAATGCATCAAATGGAAAGTTTTAGAGTATGTAATTAATATTATTAATTAATACTAATATTACCTGTAATACTATGCTTATATGTAATTGACCTTCCAAGGAGCATTTTCATTTTAAATGTAAATAAATTAATAAAAAAAAGATAACCTAAATATATGAACAGATTTCTTAAACTAACATTTAAATCTCATCCATATTTATTTCATTATAATAGTGTGAACTGCGTAATAGGAACTTGTTATTTTGTTAACCAAGATTAAAATTTAAAATATACTGAGTTTTCATTTATTGTTGAAAATTGTATAAATTTTTGATTCTTTTTCATATGCTATAAAGTTAACATTATAGATTGTCGATAGTTTAATTGACAAATTGACTGTAGTAAAAATTGAAAGTATTAAAAAATGTGCTATTCATCGTACATGAAATACCATTTCTTTGTTAAATTTATTAAAGTTGACATCAATATTACATTATAGTAGTCACATTCCTGCAATGTATATTGTGTAAATATGGTAAATTTAGTATGCTGGTCACAATAAAATGTCACTACCTGCTTCTTTCGTGTTTTCTTAATACCAAATTAAACATATTAGTAATAAGATTATAAAACTTGATTACCACAAAGAGTTCTTACATGGTGTGTTAGAATCGATATATACACGGTACAAACATCCAAAAGATATCCATATACATATTATGTGTAAGATTTGTGGTGAATTTATAGTACTCTGTGGTGGTGAATTAGGGTTGTAGGAAACTAGGAGAGTGTATTACCCTTATAACTTATAGTGTAGTCTTTATAATTGCCAATGTTATATGTTGCAATGGTGAATTACTGAAAACATTGCAAACTTCTGGCATATTTGAAAAAATGTTTTACTTAAATACTCACAAAGGAAATTATTAGTTCTTCAAATAAGTGGTGTGTCTCATGAATAAAATAAATTATTAAATGAGCAACCTTTTAAGCTACAATATTTTATATCTAAAATAAGTGATAATATTGTTATTATTATTATTATTAATAAATTTAATTGATTGGAATATAAAAATATATGAGGAAACGGAACGCAGTATTATTAGTCATTTGTACCTACGCTGACATATTGGATTTGTCATTTTCATGTTATTCTTTTACGTCAAAATTTGTAAAAGTTATTGCCGCACCCTTATAAATATTTAATAAATCTACAGTAATATTATTAATAAACAAAAATGGATAATAATCTTCCGGCTTGTGTTATCGATGTGGGAACTGGATACACTAAACTGGGATTCGCCGGTAACAAGGAACCCCAATTTATCATTCCGTCAGCCATAGCGATAAAAGAGACTGCTAAAGTTGGTGATCAAAGTACTAGACGTATGACCAAAGCAGTGGAGGATTTAGATTTCTTTATTGGCGATGAAGCCTTCGATGCGACTGGGTATTCTGTGAAATATCCTGTTCGTCATGGTCTAGTTGAGGACTGGGATTTAATGGAAAGGTACATTGAACAATGTATCTTTAAATATTTACGTGCAGAACCCGAAGACCATCATTTTTTGATAACAGAACCACCATTAAACACACCGGAAAATCGAGAATATTTAGCAGAGATAATGTTTGAGTCATTCAATGTACCGGGATTGTATATCGCTGTTCAGGCTGTACTTGCTCTTGCTGCGTCTTGGAAATCCCGTACATCTGCTGGGCGTACGTTTACTGGTATTGTTGTAGACAGTGGAGATGGGGTAACTCATATTGTGCCTGTTGCTGAAGGATATGTTATTGGATCCTGCATTAAGCACATCCCTATAGCAGGGAGAAATATCACATCATTTATTCAATCACTGCTTCGTGAACGTGAAGTTGGAATCCCTCCAGAACAGAGCTTAGAGACTGCAAAGGCTATCAAAGAAAGGTACAGCTATATCTGCCCTGATATTGCAAAGGAGTTTGCCAAATATGATACTGATCCCGGCAAATGGATGAAAAATTACACTGGTATTAATGCAATAACCAAGAACCCGTTTTCAGTGGACGTTGGATATGAAAGATTTTTAGGACCTGAAATTTTCTTCCACCCTGAGTTTTCAAATGCTGATTTTACAGTTCCTCTAAATGAAATGGTTGATGAAGTCATTCAAAGTTGTCCTATAGATGTACGAAGGGGGTTATATGGGAACATTGTATTATCTGGTGGTTCAACTATGTTTAGAGATTTTGGTAGGAGGCTTCAGCGTGACATCAAGCGTACAGTTGATGCGAGATTGAAACTATCTACTATGCTCTCCGAGGGTCGCATAACACCTAAGCCTATTGATGTTCAAGTAATATCGCATAACATGCAGAGGTACGCAGTTTGGTTTGGAGGAAGCATGTTGGGTTCGACACCAGAATTTTACCAAGTGTGCCACACTAAACAAGCTTACATGGAGTATGGTCCAAGTATCTGCCGTCACAATCCCGTCTTTGGAACCATGACATAATTTTTTTGTATTATTATTGCCAGTATTGAAAATATATTCAGTAATGCAGAATTTACTGAAGTTATTCATTTAGTTTTAAATCTTTGAAAATAGGAAATACATTATACTTAATATGATTTTGTGCATATATAATTTTTTTATCAATTTTGTTTTACTATTATCAAATAGGTTGAACAATTATTATTTTGTAGCTGGGCATTGTAAATTAATATGCATTTAATGTATTGCATTCCAGCTTTATACCAAATAAAGAATTTATAAAATATAATATTTAATTTCATATGCTACAGTTTTTATCCCTACTAATATTTTCGGTTGTGTGTGTGTGTGTCTGTAAATGTGCTTGTTTATTTTTTCTTATTTGATTAATCCCATAATAATAACATTTTTTTTTGTAATGTAGGTATAAATATCATATTTATTTTATTAAAATATCTACAAATTTGTTAGACATGTCAAAGTTAAAAAGAAAAGTCAAATTTAAATGAAAACGTTTATTATATAAATTGAAAAAAGAGTTAAAAAAAGCAACACTCAAACTTTTGAGCTCTGGGAGTCCTTTCATGTTACTGTAAATCGAAATAGACGTCACCCATTTCCCGAAAAAGAATTTATAGGTCAAGTCCTGCCTGTGTTGATGAAATTTTCCAATTACAAATAAATCTTTTGGCCCCGTAATCACCGTAATGGATACTTTATAAGGCGGAAAATCTTATTTTCACAGAAAAACGTACTAAATTGGCGAACAATTTCAATAAAACAAAACTACTCGAAGGGTTTTAATGAAACTTGGTGTAGTTTTACCTTGTTTTCTGGTATGCTTTAGGTAATATATTAATCATATTTTTTGTTATATCAAGTTTTTTTTAACAAATTACATCACTAGTACCTAGGGATTAAAATGTGAGAAATACTACTACTACTACTACTTTTAAAGACTTAACACGATATTCAAAATTTCAGTGGTTTGATTTTTAATCTCTATTTATTATTGTTCGTTGTGAAAAAAAAACATATAAATAAGAAGTTCCACTTACTTTTTTTATTTGAGCAAATACCAAGAATCTGGAACAGAAAATCACGCAAGGATTAAGAAATACCGCTCTAATAATTTAAAAAACTGAATTAACTCGCGGGTTTCGCAACATTCAAAAGGCATCCAATTTACCCCGACACCGCAGGCGTGAGCTCAGTGTTAATGCTCTTTTAGTCCTCTTTAATTAATGTCTGCGGTGTGCTAGGTAAAATTGTGAAGGAGTTATGCTTAGCCTGCAATGTCTCATTCCCTGATTCAAGTTCGCTGTACTGAGAGTTCTTTATGCCCTTCGTGCTATATACCTACGACTTGTATTGTCATAGGGTGGGTTGCGAAACAAACGATCCCCGCGTAAAAACATTGACCTTTTTCTACTTTTATTTTGCAGGAACTAATTACTTCAGTCTTATTTTGCAATGCAGTTTTTACACTTTTATTTTAAGTGTAGTAAATAGTTTTTGTTTGTTTAAAATAAAATAGAGAACGATTTTATTACACAATACTTGATTATTATTTATATTTTTAATTGATGTAATAAGTAGAAATGTTGTAAAATTAACCAGTTTTAATTTAGCGTAACGTTAATAAATATCGAAATCGACGTGGTGTAGCCAGTTAACTGTATCAAAGTATTGTATACAAAGACCGCTAATTAGCTAGCTCTCGCTGAGCGTACGAACGTACATGCCGCTTATAAGAGTCGATTTCCTAACTATCCGAGTCTATTCATTCTCGACGTGGCTTAAAATATTGTGTTGCAAATAATATTTATATATTAATAAGTACCAAGTAAATTAACTAAAATATTTGTTGTTAAAGGTTGTAATATTGCACATTGCCAAGGGTTCATGCACCTATTACTAAACAACATTCTTAAAACAGTTTAAATAACTTAGTTTAGGTAGCTTTGGTTAAAAATATGTCTAGAAAAACAATAAAAAATCTCACATCATGGTTTATTTATCGTTAATAAAAATTTACCTTCAGTGTTGGAATCTTTGTAACTTATCAGTATTGTTAGGTACAAGTAAGTACGTAAACTTGCGTTTGTATCTGTCAGCTCAATACTTCGAGTAGGATTATTTTAACGGAGTAGGGTAGACTGAGGTAAGTTGTAAAAGAGGTTGTCGGAGAGTTGTCATATTCGATTTCTCGGAGTCAATGACCCTAAGTTAAGTAAGAACTAGAAACGATATTTTGTATTTGAGTCTTACTTGATGTAGTAAACGCCTAGGAACAACGAAAAGTAGTATTAAGTTTACGTTATTTCATAAAAAGAATGTAAAAGTAAGTTTTGCAGTAAAATGTAGAACATATACAAATATATTTACTTTGGTTTTCCAAGTCTCTGAGCTTGCTGTGTTGTTTCTGCAATGAATATTTGTTTATTTCGTTACGAAAATGTTTTTGAAACGTCTATTTTCTGCTATGTTAACTCATTGGTCGTATTTTGCCCTATCCAGAATTGGAGCTGTCATTCAGAAATTATTCCAGAAATTAGAGAATACTTTGAAGAAAAAATACTTAATTAATATCTACCTATCGATATTTCTATTAACAATATTATTGGTTCCGGAGAATATTAGATAGAAACAAGGGCTCCTACCTCAAGTATATCTACAGATCAAAATGTGACATTATTGGATTTAAAAAGTATTGTTACAAGTAAAGAAAAGAGAAATTCTGAAAAAAAAATAAGAAAAAGCTTGAAATTGTATTTAAACTTAATCCATGATGATTATAATATCTACCGTCTACCATTCCTAGTGATGACCCAAATTTCTGGATGTCATATAATAACCGGAGTCTAAACAAAGCCTACAAACACCGGTCATTATATCCATCAGCAGCATCTGTCCTTCCTGACATCTTTACCACTTATTCTAATATATAAAGCTTAACGACTATCTGACTTATTACACGCGGACAAAGAACCAAAACACGAAGTCAGAAAGATGTTTGAAAGTAATGGACACTGAGGCGTAGAAGTTTAAGACAAGTAAAACGAAAAAAAAAAGTGTCTAACTTTTAAGTCAGAGCGTTCACTGATTTACCATTGGTACCAACATTATGGAGGTAAAATCACATCGGAAGGACATTTATGAAGTCGTAAGTAGAATATCAAGCCATTTTTTCGACATTATAATATGATATTCGATATTATAAAATAATTGTAAGTCAGGAAAAGTACAGGCTAAAGTTCGAGAAGATATCAAAATAAATTGATCCGAATTTCAATAGAGTCTGGTTGGATACTTTTGACCTGAAAAGCAGTTATTGATACCATGGATAAAAACAAAATATGTTTAGAAACTTAAAGATTAGGAAAACAATTAGGAAAAGGTTGGGATTACCTAAATCCCAACTTTTAAGTTTGACTGTATTCTCGGGTTGACTAACATTAACAATGTTAAGTGGCATATTGTATCTATGTATTAAGTAACAAAGGTTTGATATATAAAAAAAAAAGTCTAAATATTTTAATTAAGATCAGGATACATGGACATTGGGTAATTTAGTTATGATCTGTAATCCTGACTGCTGAACTAAAGGTTGCGGGTTCGATTTCCGCATGGGACAATTCTTTGTGTGATCCACAGATCGTTGTTCCAAGTCTAGGTGTACTTTGTATCCGTTATTTATATTATGTTTTATTGAAGCTCCCTCACCGACATAGGGATAATACAATCCCTAATGCGCAAGCACCTTAAAAAAAAAAAAAAAGGTAAGCCTTCATATAAGCGGTATTTATGAATATCCTAAAGAGAATTTATGAATATAATAAAAAATGTTTACACACATATAAATATTTTGATTAAATAAATAAAAGCCTTAAAATAAACAGTGATGTATTTTTAAATAAACATACACTCTCCACCGAACTTTCTTTATAAAAAGTAAAGAAAATAAAACGAATAGTCGGAGAACATCCCAAAGTTCGGGCAGGGAGAATGCGGTAATAGGAAATCTTGCCAACTTTGGAAAGGTTAACATGGAATGTAGTTTCCGGTTGGAGTTACTTTATTAACTTCAATAAACAAGCCATCTTTCATTTTTTCTGGCATTGGCTAAGATTGTGTATATAAAGCTGTGTGTGAAATTTAGTGATATATATTTTTTATATTACTTTTATTGTGGCGGCGAATTGATTGAATTTCTATGACAATTACTTATGTCAAAAGATAAACACCATTTGTAAATCACCATATTCTTGATTAGGAATTTTTGTAAATATAGATAGATTATGATTATGTCTACCAGCTCTGGTGTAGTGTGGGGAGCGCTATTCTACCTCAGACATACATACATACATACATACTTACATACATATCTAGTATGTATATATATTGTAATATATTTCTACGATTCATTATTCTACAATAGATATAAGAAATAGAGTAATGTAATATATTTATAGTAATATTTCTAATTCATCGAAGTTATAGTAAGAAACAATTTCAGTCCCGTATAAGAATAAATGTTTAGTTGAGTAGCTATCAGGTATGACCATCAGAATGTGTCCTACTAATTTTAATAAACATATATTATTTTTAGTATGTCAGTATGTGCCTTAAAGAGCGTGGGTTTGATATAACTAATAGTACAAGTGATGTTTTAACTAATAAAAAAGCACTATTCTAACATTTGGAAATACCACTGCTATCTTATCAAACGAGAACATCATTTTATGTAGTATGACTTGCATAACAAATCTTTAGCTATTGTTTGAGCGGCTTTCCTCTTCTCTCACACAGCATACGCAAGGCTATAATAAATAAACTGTGATATATGAAGAAGGGAAGTACTTAACCAGTGTAGTCACCCCCTATACCATACAGCCAACCCAATAATTGAAGTCTACCATTTACAGATTATAAAATGATACTACACAGTCAACCCAATACTTAAGCTCACCTTTACAGATTATGAAATGATATTAAACCTTTTTTGTACATTTACAAAAACATGATCTACTATTGTTTGCATCCTTGTCTATTCAGTCAAAATTTTCTGAAATAACAGTCTAGTGGCAGAATTGTCGGTAACTTTTTTGACACATTTTTTTTAAAACATTGTAGAATATTTAAATTAATGAATACTAAACTGAATTCTAACAGAAAACTTCTTCTAATGAAAAAATAGACAACAAACTCCACAGTTATTGGTCATCAGACTTCACTGGGTTTATAATCTATGCAGCAAAATTGCCATGAATAGTCTTCCGAGCGGGTTCCGTAGGTAATTGCAAAGTGCACCATTGTTTACGTGCCCTTTGCTACGCTACTTCCCATCATCTTTTACAATACATATTTTGAGATCATTTTCCACGCAGACAGTTTTTATTCAAAGGAATTTGAGAGCCGTGTTTTGAGCAGGTTTTTAAATGAATATCTCGTCAGCCATGGGGAAGGCCATATTATTTCAAAAGAATTGCATATGTATAAATATAATATCCATCTAAAAATAACATAACATTTTAAGTGGGAGTTTTTAATTTCCTAATGGTTTTGAATTTGTAGATATATATCAATAATTATTAATTACTTTTAACCAGACACACTTTTTAATGCGGCGTAGGTAACTCCATCAAGAATGTATATATGAAAACACAGAATTTTAAATTAGTTATCGTTAGGATAAACCAACAATATAAGTTATCAGAATGTAGACATAAATAATATATATTTTATTAGGTATTTTCGTGTCAATATAAGTTATCAGAATATAAACATAAATATTTTATTAGGTATTAAGTCTCAGTTAATTAAAATGTCTCCTGCACAGGATGTGTAGCAAAATTTTAAGCTTCAGTCCAACTAGGTCGCATTTGGCCTGAAAAGAAAGTTTTCACTAAAAATTTACTTTCGGCATATGCTAATAGCGAGACGCTTGTCCTGTCTCTGAAGCACTCACGAAATTCCCAGCTGTTTTTAGGTTAATTACTTATACTTAACCTATATGTTATATAAGTAGTAATTTATTTCCCAACTTAGAATATTAATGTCTACTCTTTGTTAGTGTTCTAAAGTTAAAATATATAGCCAAATTAAAATTAAAAAGCTAATATTTAATTTTAAAACTAAAATTGAATTTAATGAATCGTATTTTTTAATCAGAGTACAAACTTTTTCGAATCGGCTATCTTTAGTACACTCACACATATGTATATCCGTGAATACAAGATGGCCAGCCTCCGTTCTGGTTTTAGCTTAGTCCAAAATATCTTTTAAAATCAATACTTGGTACAATGCTGCTTGTTATAGTTCGTATTGTTAAATCTGTTGCTAATTTATTTTATTTTTATGTTTATAACTAACTATTTTTTTTAGTTCACGTAGATAGGTACATACATATATAAATATATATTGCATATAAATATGATAATCTATTATTACAGACACAATTAGACGTGACTTTTTTATTTATAAAAAGAAAGGTACAGTAGACGCTGCTTATTGTGATCACATTAAGCCCACCCCGTTTTGATAACAATAACCGAATGATAACATTATGCGGATGGTACTTTTTCATGCTTGTTGGGGGATTTAGTGCACCAAATAAATGATCATAATGATAAAATATGAATTGTAATAATTTAGAATTGATTTAAGTACTCTATAGTATATTTCGATCTCAGATCTGTTTTTTAGAAATTCCCAGTTGAATCGCAGCATCACGTTGACTTATTTTCGGTAATTGATCGTACTTTTCGAGAATTTGTTGTTTATCTTCATTCGTATAATCTCGGCGTTTACGCATGACTTTAATTTTAGCTAAGCACTTCTAACGATGAAACTCAAAAAATGTTTCAAAAACTGTCTCAGATACGATTACTTCAACTCTATCGGTAGTTTGAGGAGAACTGAGGGAAATTTGAATTTTCAAGCCTTTTATAGACAAATGCAGGACCATCGCTTAATTGTTTTCAAAAAGGTAATTAACGAAAGGAACCAGGTGTTCTTTTCCTTTTGAAAAGTGAGAACTTTTAATCGGAAGGTCGGAATTTGTACAATAGGTAAAGATTGTAAACTCAAACAAAAGGATTTTTGAATGAGGATTATCTTAGTAATAAATATTTCTATAAATAGCATTTGTACCCTTCTAAATCGATAACAATAAGCGGCTTTTTTCAAATGTATTTTTAAGGAAAAATTTGAGACCGACCATTTTCGATAACAATAGCCGGCTGATAAAATTAACCGCGATCACAATAAGCGGCGTCCACTGTATTATATAGTTATTACCATTAAAAGGTTCTTTTTTCAAAAAAGTCTTCCCTGCTTAAGGTTTATGAATTCTTATCTTACTTATCTATTGTAATGCATATGAAAAATTCGTTTGTGCACTTTCTAAATTAACTTACCTTAAACATAATCTGTAAAAAAAAAACAAATATTGCTCAATATCCGAAAACGCTTAAAATGAAAATATCACTAACGATTTAGATCCTTTAAAAATAACGTCAATAAAATCGAATATAGTCACTAAAATTATAAACATAGTTCTTATTTTGGCGTATCACAGATACAAAATATCTTTCCAATTCATTACAGTTTAAGCATGAGGTATGAAACCTTTATGTCCCATATCCGGTTTTAATTGCGCTACTTTTCCAACACCGACTATCTTTTCATTGGCAGGCTGCCTTAAATAAAACGGGACTTAACCGAGTTCGCTATAACTAAGACCTCTGCCAGATCGTTAAAACCACCCTTGTGTCGGTGAATTGTGAAAGTTACGGGGCTCATATAAATCGGTACTTGGAACAATGTCTAACGGTCTATGGTCGGCTATAAAGCTTATATTGGTTGGTTCAATGGTGGTTCATAAAGTATTTGGTGATCGGGAATATCTATTAGAACAGATTATATTTGTTCGTCTTTAATAGTACAGATTATGTAATTAATACTTTGTAGTTTCTTTTTTATTAAGATAAAGAATGATTACAAGTCAAAATTCACAGAAGATACGGAATATTAAATACATTCCATGTATTCGAATGAATGATAAAATGAATCAATTTCAAATTCCGTGAATGATAAAATTATCATTATGTACATAATATAATAATGAGTAGGTAGTACATATTGTGTAATTTATAGTTCTTAGTTTGGTATGTTTTTATACAGGATTTAGAAGGTTTACTGTCTAAATAATAAAAAAACATTCCACGTCAAAATTTACACAAAGAATGGAATGTTAAATACATTCCATGAATGAATGAATGAATAGTAAAATTGTGTATAGTATAATAATAATCCATATATCGTCCATTATTACAACGTTATATGATACTGTATAGTGTTAAATGGTAATGGAAATGGCGGTAACATACGTCACGTCACTTATGCCTTCCAATGTTACGTCATTTACGCCTTCCAGAGTTACGTCACTTACGCCATCCAATGTTACGTCATTAATGCCTTCCTATATTACGGAGATGTATTAAATGTATTGGGTAATATCATTTGTTTCACTAATAGGTTTGGACAAGGGCTAAGCTTGATGGATTGTCGTAGCCATAGCCCAGGGACTATCTTCTGCGTAAATGTTATAAAATACTATATCTGATTTATATTTTATACATAAAAAAATACAATAAAAAATATGTGTGTGTGTATTTAGTGTACACATGTAAGAAGTGAAATTTCTTTATGACATAATTTTTTGAAAAATGATTCACTAATTACAACTTTACAGGAATGGGTAATTAAGCTAAATTAGATAAAGTTTAAGCAAAAATAAAGATGGCGCGTAACAGAAAAACGTTACAAGTTTTTTAAATTGCTATAAAATTTCTCCCATCCGTCGATAAAAAAAGTCTCACTTAAAATATCGCGTAACGGAAAAATGTGACTTAGAAATAAAGATGGCGCGTAACAGAAAAACGTCATAATTTTTTGACATTTTTACAAAATTTTATCCCATCTGTCGATAGAGAAGTTTCACTTCAAAAAGATGGCGCGTAACGGAAAAATGTGACGCGTAACGAAAAAATGTTACACTATATTTTTTTCCAACCCCGATAAAAAAGTTTCACTTCAATCAAATTTACCGATAAATAAAAGATCATCACATCTAAAAATACTTCTTATAAATTTTAAAATTATATATCTATATATATTGTTTTCTTGTCCTAATGTTAAAGTGTTACAATTTTGGTCGTTTACCCTCTTTTCCTTGTAGATATATATAATGTATATATGTTTTATATGTTTTTCATTACACTCATCGTCCAAGAGTTTGTTGGTATAGGATCTGTCAGTGACAGTGATTAATTGTCTGCTAAACAAAGTTACTAACGATTAGTAATCGCACCTTCGTGAACTCATGAGGCTAAGCTTAAAGCTGATTTTTACTAAATTAATTAAATGTTCAGACTGTATTATAATTATAGAAAATTGTATTATCTGATAATAGTGTATTGTAATCCTTTTGAATGTTTGTATATTTTTTCTACACGGTGCTTCATTAGTATGTATCTTGTCATATTCTAGAATTGTGATATTACTAACTACCTAGTGTGCCTATTTCATTATCCAATCCACAGTGCACTATTTGACCCAATAGTGAGTTATCACCAATCATATGGGAGCACTAGCTCACTAACAGCCTCTACACAGAGCTAAATTAGTATGCTAGTTGACCTACTGCTTAGTTAATTGGAAAATGAAATATCTGCTTTAAGAAATTCTCATATTTACTAGTCACATAGCTAATAGACATACACTATTCACACACATACACACTCATATATACACAGACACTAGTATAATTTATATAACAATAAATCAATCACTATCAAATATGTTTTAATGTTCAAGCCATTACTCGAAGTTTTCTTACATCTTTATTTAAAAAGTGTTTTTAATTATTTCAGAAAGTATAATGTTATGTTACAGTAAATATTTTTTATGTTTTATCGACATATTATTTAAGAATTATTAAATTATTAGTTTATTTTATATAAATACATGAAAGTATTGGTACTTACTTGTTCCGTGTTTATTACAATGTAGTCATTAACGATATGATTATTCGTGAAATTTAATTGTATGTTCAATAAATAATAAATTTCTTGTAAGACAAGATGGAGATCTTACCGTGAACACGATTGCTGCAAAGCATTCGACACGTTGAGTTAGATTTAAAATGTAAATTTAAAATTTAATTCATTATACGCGAGTTAAATCCGTAAAAATAGTTTTATTCTGTTTCTGTTTTATATAGGTACAGAAATATAATGAAACAATGATCAACAAGATTTCTGAGTTAAGTTAAGTATGTAAATATTTATTTTATTCCAGTAGCATTTCTCAGCTCTGGATATATTTATTTTTATTTTATTGACTTAGAGACTAGTCTGCAAATCAATAAATATTGGTTTTGAATCAATAAGTTGTTTGATAATTGACCTAACAAACAATATTAATCATTTAAATGACCTTGAATATATTTCAAATAACTAGAGAATTTGGATGTGGTTAAGTCTTTTATTAAGTCTATCTTGTGGTTTTTTGGTAACAGTTTAATAAAACACAATAAACCTGTAGGTACTTTACTGTATTTATTACGAATAAATTAAAATATATAATAACAATTATCAGTAGATATTTCGATATTTTTTTAATATAGGTATAACATATAAGTAATTTAATAAAAACAAATTTTATATGAATAACGTATCTTATGCATTCCAATCCATTTAAATATCGAACTCTTTTTTAAGTCTATTTAAAAAAATATAAAAAATAATATTGACTATTTATAAAAAAGTACTGTAATTCTGTGATATTAATGTTATATATTTACTAGAACACAAAAAAACGTTCAGTAAACTCTCTTTTTTGTCTTTTAAAAAAATAAAAAATAATATCCAATTTTTATAAAAAAGTACTGTAATTCTGTGATATTAATGTTATATATTTACTAGAACACAAAAAACGTTCAGTAAAACCGTTATATATCATTAAAATATGGTATTAACCAAATTATTATTTATTCTGTGGTTTTATCATGAACTAAGTCATGCTCAAGAGCTTATTGTAAAAGCTCTGTGGAGTTTTGAACACGTTGGCAATTAGGTTCCAAGGCTTCTTAATCTGGTACCTAATAACTTGAGCCATTAACCGGGAGCTTATGTAGAAAGATTATAATATCACAGTGTTGTATATAAGTATATATAACATTTATTATATGTTATATGTTGAGAATGTTAAATTAAATTAGTACTTATTTTATAATTCGAATTTATATATAAAAATGAATTCCTATTTCACTTGTTGTGTTTGTCGTAAACAGCCATATTAACTTTGTTATGTAACCTTACCTCTTTTGTTAAAACTGTCAGTCGTTTGACATTTGGCGCGCGATTGATTGAATAGGTGCTGCAAAAACCAAAGTTTTAATTAATTATTCCAATTCTGATTCACTTTTAAAAAATATATATACATATAAAAATACGTATATTACACCGAGAACTGAGTGTAATCTACATAGTGCTGACACAAAGTCGACGAGATACTGAAAATACGCGAATGAAGTAAAAACTTCCGTATCACGGTGTCTATGCGACCCTATCCTATTTAAAGGTTAAAATAGACTCCCGACCCTTATTACAACAATGGCCCTTTGAAGGGGTGGGGGGTAGCGGGTCGTATTTTGCAGGTCTCGTGCTATAGTGTATGTATTGTTGGGCTTCGCTGTTTTGAGTTTAGCGATATTCGATTTTGAGGTCACGTTTCACTTCACTGTTATATTTTCGTTTGTTGTTATAATAATATTTCTGTTGGAGTATTTGTATGGCTTATACATTTAATAACAGTTACTATGTGAATTATATATTACAAACTGTAATAGAATTCAGAATACGATAATATTTTGATCGAAAAATAATGGCTTGTCTAAACGATAAAGTTCATATTTGATTTTCAGCTTTTACTATTACATAAGGGAACTTCATATATCAGCTAAACTAAGTTTATTACCCTAATATTTGTCTTCTGAAAGTAACTTATGATAAGATAGTGTAGTATATTTAAGCATTTTAGCACATTCTTTCAGGCAGCCTCTCTACGTTCCAATCTAGAACATCTGTTCTACAAATTTGACTTTATACAAATCTTGAAAAACAACACAAAAAAAACAAAACAAAAAAATTAAAAAAATATAATGATGTAGTAATATTGTATAAATATGTATAATATAATAATATATTATCTCGTAACAGCCCTATCCTAACTTGTTAGAGGGTAATATAACCTTAATAGGTAGATGAAATAATATTACTTACTAAGGTTTTACGACCTAGTAACTTTAACTTTATGTATTGACTGTAATGTGGTTCATAGAGTGAGGGTAGAAATGAATTCATAAATATACACAGTTCCTTTATGATTGAAATCAAGAGTTTCTTAAGTGCAATGTTTGTATATATGAAATAACTTTGATATTTGTATAAAAATATCAAAGGAAACATATTAATTAGTAATTAATAATATTACAAGACAAATACAACACATCGATCTAACCCGTAATTAAGCAAATTATTTGCTTGTGTTATGGGTGTTAGACGACAATACAAATACATAGAAATAAACATTATAACTACTGAGCATATATTTAATAAACGACCAAACCCAGAAATACAGACATCTATACTCACCACACACATGCCTGTCCCTGTCGGGAATCGAACCCGAGCCCCTATTGCGTCCCTATTAAACAAGAATTAAATCAAACCAGGTTCAGATCGTCTCCTGTAAAGATACGAATTCTGACCTAATGATGCAATGAGTTCCCGGTTCAATTCCCAGTGGGATATCCGTGGGATGAATTTATAAGAATCAGTTCAATAAAAGAAAATAGAACAAGAAAATGTTATGTTTAAATGTAAAAGGAAAAAAAATCTTTATAAATTGTAAAGTTTTTGGATTTAAAATGTGGGATTATTGACTTTAAAATTTTCAAAGATAGCTGATAACAGGTATCAATGTTATATAATTTACTGCGGAACCCTTTTTAATGAGCTTCCGACACGAACTTTGTGCTTAATATTCATGTTAGAAATATTGTTGGAAATATTTTTAATTATAAAATATACTTTTATGATTTTAAAATTTTCTTAGATTTTCGCATTAAAATATTACTCCACGCTTTAATCTAAATATTCAACATATTCTGATATTAAAAATAAAATTTATAATGATTTTGAAAGTAAAATTATCATACAGATCGAGATTACATCAGATTGTTACATAATTATAAAAAAAATATTTGACTTCCAGCAAGCTATGTATAACACAGTTCAAAATAGTTTTAAACTTAAATTTGTAACTTCAACAATTTAAGCAAAAGTTACACGAAGTGTAAACTTGCAGAGTATTGTAACTCCAAGGATAAATGTTATCCAGAGATTATCTTTTTGGATTTATTTCCTTTCTTAGTGAATTGATTGAAATGAAGAGTTCAGTTTGTAACATTGCATTTTAAAAGATAGACGAGCTAAGACCACTTGACGAATGCTGTCTGCGCATGCGCGGGCAGGGCCGTCATTTAAAATATTAAATTATTAATTTAATTGCCACGGTTAAGTTAAAGTTTTAACAATGTGGCTTGATGTTTGTAACTTATAATTTTAAATTAGTTTTTTTAGACCTGGCTCAAAAAAAGTACTAAACAAGAAAGCTATTATTTCTTGATACTAATATTATTTTCGTTTTTTTTTTAAATATTAAATTAAAATGAATACTACTAAACTGAATATAAAAACGAAGATTCATTACAATCAGTTCAGAAACATAATTAATAAACTATAAATTATCCTCTGAGAATAGTCTAAGTTGGAAGCAAGTCGTCTTATCACCTATAGTGGTGCTGTTATCACTGGATTTGCTAATTCACAATCCACAAATGAATATTTAATCAGTGTGTGTCACCCCTGAAAATTCGGTTCGCCGTACTACGAGTCATGGAGTAACAGCTAAAAGTCGTAGACATGCCACAATATCTGTGAAATATTATTTAGAATAGAAATTTAATTTAATTTAATCCAACACTTTTAAAACATGTTGGAACATTTTTGTTATATTTTGAGTTTTTATTTCATGTCTTTTTATTTGTTTATCCAAACAATGTATCTATAAATATAACTTTTTCATCAAAACATATTAGTATACAATTTTGAAAAAGATAACAAAATAAATTAAACGTACCAAACTAAACGATACATATTTGATTACAATATTTAATAAACCGCTAGCTGGCAAGAAAAAAATGTAGACATTATCGTAAAACCATACATTTAGTACCTACATGAACGTCTACAGCGTGGTAGTGTATGCTACGAGAGGGGGGAGGTAGTGTATGCTACGAGAGGGGGGAGGGAGGGGAGGGGATGAAGCGACGCAGCCTCCCTTCCCGGCAACGATTACTGATTAGTGAGGCGGCGTGAGCGGCACCGCGCGAGCCTCCGCCGCCGCTCACACGTTGGTATATACCGAAATACGTATCAATTGATTATCAAAAGAACAGCTGATCAAGTGCTGTCCATGTGCTTATCGTGAAACATGAATGTGAATGTGTGTGTGCCTCGTGGTTAAGGTAAGTGACATGAGATGATCCCAGTTTTTATATTTTCTTACGGCTTTGATATCTTTATGACTTGTGATTATCTGTTTTTATTTATATTTAATCTGTTTTAATTCTTTTATTTATTGATATAATCAATTAATTGATAGTGTGTATTCTTAAACATGTTTGATGTTATTTACGTTTTCCCAATGTAAGGTTATGAGCAGCACGCTTGAAAATGATGTTGCCAGAAGCTGTTTATATAGCTTACTTAAGTTTTAGCTTGCTTAAAAGTGTATATATATAACAGTAAGTGATTTTAAATAATTTAAACTGGGAATTCTATACAGACGTTTCTTTATAATTATTATTATATCGTCAATAAAATACATGATAAATTTTACTCGTTTGTTTTATATTTATAATTAATGAATTAAGTTTAAGAAATTAATGAATGATTGAATGAATAAAATGCCTTAATTTTGTATTCATGAAAAAAAATATACACTATATACGCTTTATATTAAAATAATATTAACATCTTCATATATTCTTTCTATTTTGGTGTTATACTAAATCATCTTATTTTTGGTCTTCTTTGTTTCCGTATCAATAGAAATGTGATATGAAGGAAAAGATCGTCTTCTTTGAAAAGGGGATTATTAAAACGACTCTATATTTATTATCACAATAATGAAAATACATGAAAATAAATACACAATTAGTTTTCTCTATTCCAATAATAAAATTATTATTTAAAACAATACCTTACTTTCAGAATTAATCTCAATAAATCTATTTTACTTTTGTATCGGAAAATAATAGAAAATATAACCTTTAAAGGACAAAGAACAGAACATAGCTCTTATAATAACAATCCCAGGAGATGAAAAATAAACTACATCGGAATAAAAATACTTCACCTGTGTACAAAGTATCGGTAACTTCAAAACATAAAATACCTTTTAATGTCAACGATTTATGAATATAAAACACATTTTATCGTATATCAGTGAAAATATAAGAGATTGAAACGAAGATCCTGAATTATTAAAGATAAACAACTGAAGGCTGAAAAAATATGGCCTCGTAAACCTGCGCAAGTCTTGCTAAGTGTTCCCTCCAGATTTTACGTTACATTAACCGTATTTGTTCAATAAATATGTAATATGTATTCGTTTATTCTTCTATATAAAATTGTATTATTGTGATGGGATGTATTTTATATTATAGTAAATAATTAATGTCTGTTTGTTATTATAATCAAACGTTTCTGTTAGGAGTTCAATTTTTTTTTTTTTTTTTTTTTTTTTTTTTTTACAAAACTAGGTTAATGCTTGACTACATTCCACCTGATGGTAAGTGAAATGTAGTCTTAGGTGGTAACGCGCATTAACCTAGAGGAGGTAATTGGGGTAAGTTGTTCTTCCGTTTATTTGTGCCGATTGTCCTGGGTTCGGTATCCATTGTAGAGAAAAAATTGTCATAAAAAAAAGTCAAGACTGTGGTTTTATATGTACCAAATGTATGTACTTACGAAAAAAACAGCATATATAAATATATATATATATACATGTTTATCAGTTGGTATATCCCATAACTTTGCTAAGTTCTGCGCTAGATAGCTTTATATGGAAATTGCCTATAAACATATTTATTTATTTTAGTACGTGGTAATTAAAAATGGTTAGTACTTTTATAAAACTTAAAACTTTTATCTCAATCCTCTTTATAAGTAGACATTTCTGATGACAAATACCTTTTGTGATCAACATAAGAGCTACAAAGGAAAGCCAGTAATTACAATCTTACAGGCACAAACACTGAGTGACCGACTATCTATTGAGCTGGAGTTGATATATACAGACTGGAGCATTGAATACGTAGATTCACTTACGTAATTAGATTTGATTCTAAATTGAATTTAAATATGAGCTACATATAGATACATTGTTTGACATAATTGTAAACAAAATGTTGCTAGAAATATAGATTATTCTGATTATGTTATTTGAAAATATCACTCAAATACCAAGAAAATATACAATACCAGACAATAAATGTAAGATTGTTAGTTTCAATTTCTTTTTCACAATACTCTCTAGTGGGTATAAGAATGCTTATTATTAAAAAAGCAAAGATTGGTCAAGAAATATATTTTTGTAAAATGTTACATCTAAATCTACATAATATTACATCTACATCTAGATATATCTAGATAATGTAGCATCTACATCTAGATATATGTTTGAATTATAGTATAGTAATATATAGTAATATTTTACCGCAGACGCCTAACGTGTCACGGCACAATGGGGCTCGGGTTCGATTCCCGGCAGAGACAGGCATTTATGTGATGAGCATAGATGTCTGTGTTTCTGGGTTTGGTCGTTTATTAAATATATTCTCAGTATTTATATGTGTATTTCGATGTATTTGTTTCGATGTCTAACACCCTTAACACAAGCAAATAATTTGCTTACTTAGGGGTTAGATCAATGTGTGTAATTTGTCCTGATATTATTATTATTATTATTATTTTATTTTATATTTATATAAATAAGCTTAACATGGCTATACATATTTAAAATAGTCATATATAATCATTCAAACAAACTTTCATCTAATATTCATAATGACGAAATCAAATTCACGCTATCAAGGTATGAAAGCGATTTCGTATCATCTAAGACAGTATTTGTATCTGAATCGTATTGGTAAATTATTGATTTATAATCCTTGTTAATACGTTTAACGGCGTCTTCTTGATTTGTCAAAGTCAATGTTTAACATTAAATCCCCATTAAGCAAAACAATTGATGGCTTGGTACTTCTGAATACGATAAATTATATTTCATAGGAATTCTCCTTTCATATTTTGTTTTTACTTGGGTGTTTGAATAGCAACATTTTTTGTTCTAGTTTCATGGTAATACTGTTGTATTTAAAAAAAATCCTGTTCAATATATATTTATCTTAGATTATTATTGTACCAGACAACATAATAATTTATAAGCATTCTTTTTCGACGGAAGGTAAATTGGTAGAGATTTCTTCAAGAGATTAGTTAAACTTTTGTTCACTTTTCCTCAATGTATCATAATTTTTCTGTTTTCTGGTATTGACATTTATTGGTACATAGAAACAAAAACAATAAAAAAAATATTATCAATGTTGCCATACATAAATATAATGTAAGCATTTAAATAATGTAATTATTAAAATGTTGACATACCCAACTATTCAATCATATTTCGTAAACTCGAATCTGTCAACTTAACGATGCATCATTTTATTTCATACATTGAATACTATTATGAAAATAACACGGAATTCACACCAAAATATACTCAATAATATAGTGATGTATTTAAAGTGGCTTTTATGTGCGAGGATAAAGCGCTTAAAGCGAATAGCGGAATAAAAGGATGAGATAATGATAATATTTTTTACAATTTTTATCAATGCTCTGGCCTATTTTTATGTAGCATTCAAATGTTTCTTTTTATAGATTAAAATATTCAACCGGCTTTATTCATGTATTATAAATACTCTTTACGTTTATCTATATACATAAAATATAAGTATTTACCATAAAGGTGATGGTAAAAAATATTATTTTTGCATTTTCTCGCCCGTTTGAAGGAAAATGTTTATCCCTTATTCTTCTAAATCGACACACTTCCAGATACTTTTATCAAACTACCCACAATATTACATAACTGTGAAACAGTATAAATAACATATATTCGTTATTGCCGTTTTAAAAAATGGAAATTTTAACTAATATTATATATGAATGAGAGTTTGTTTATTTGTTTGTAACGCTTTCACGCGTACAATTCAACCAATCATTATGAAATTGTGCATACACGTTGTCGGAGATACATAAAAAATATTGTTTGCAATGAATAGTAAAAAATGTAAGCAAGCGTCTGTAGAGCACGGGTAAAGCCACTAGCAATAGCTTGTTGATTTATGGGTTTTTTAATATAAAAATATGTTTATTGAACAATATTAGTGAAGTATCAACATTTTTAGTACGTTTGTAGTAAGTTACGACTGGATTTCCCGCTCTATAACGACTCTTATAAAAAGTAAACCTTGTCGTATATTTTTGTTTTATTCAATATAAACGCCATAAACATCGTAAAATGAAACTTTTATATTCCATTCTTATAATATAGATGTGAATGTAACTTTGTTACTTTTTCACTCCCAGCTCTTGAACTGAATTCAATGAAACTTAACAAGATAAAGGACATGTACTTTTGTCTCAAAAAAGAAGCGGAACAGAGCCAAGGAATGAAAGTTTGTATGTTCATTTCTCAAGTTAGGAATATGAATATATCTTACCGTTTTTGACGACGAAAATGATTAACAATATAATTAAAAAAAAAACGTATGTACAAGATGGCTATGGTCAATTTAGTAAATTAATTTGAAAAACCGCGACCAATAGCTAGTATTGTATAAAATTGAATAAAATAGGTAGGGCTATATCACGTAAAACACAACTAACCCAGCCAGAATTGGTCTCTGCTTCTATTCTATTAATGGGGATCAAATTGTCGATTGTAATTAGACCTCCACTTACTATCTGTGCTCCTGGTACTTGTAATAAATACTAAACTTCACTGTGGTTTTGCTTTACTCAAAATAATAAATTAATTTATTGACTAAATAACGAATTAATAATTAACTTATTTGCTTATTACCATGAGATATTTCTACTTATGTTTATAAAAGTGTCATAAGTGATTTAAGATAAAAATATGGACCTATATCCTTATAATACAATTTGCGGTTAAACTTATAGTAAATACTGGCCTTGTCACACAATAGATTCTAGTAAGGACCCTTCACAAATAAAAATAAATTAACACAGACGTATTTCATTGTTATCAATTACAAAAAAGGTCATTAAAAAATTCCAACAATAGGTCCTCCAGTAAATTAGGGTCTAAATTAAAGCAAAATAGGTGGTGAATAAAAGCGAATTTAAATAGGAAAGCGTCAACGAGCTTGTCAGGCGTCACGTTTCAAGATGGCGTCCGCTCGGCGGCAACCACTTTGGCGGGAAACGTGACAGGAGCTTACTTCGTTTGTAATCAGGATATGGATATGGAAAATGTCACCTAAATTTATAAAAACACACATTTTTCATTCTATTTTCGCTCATTAATATCTACACTGATTCTGAAATACACTATTTTTCCTTTTAAAATAGAAAACCAAAGTCAGTAATATTTTATTATACATTATTTCTTTCGTATAAGGAAAATATATGAGCACGATCCGCATAATGAAATTTTTTTATTGAGAATAATGTGGTAGGTTTTTAAAAGGATATACCATATTTATTAACCTATTACAAAGGTATATTTTAAAAATAAAATAAATCTAAACTTTTAAATGTTTCTTTGACGTAAATTGTTGGGACATACCTACAGGATTTTAAACTATGTTTTAATAAACTTAATTACACAAAAAGTAACCTCAATTTAAATCATTTAAATCAATAACTTTGAATATAATCTGTTTTCACACCATAAAAAAACGGATAATTTTGAATTATATGTTAAGTAGAATACACAAATAAAAGAAACGATTAAATATCATTATTTATAAACATTTCAGCAAATTTAGCTTTATTTTTTAATAAGGCCCTGACTTTTAAAATAAATGATCTTCCAGACGTCGCACAGTCCTACTGGTATTGATTAATTTTTCACTTTATGTTTTAATAATGTATTCGTGTTCAATGAAGCATTTACTGAGAGCCATCTATTAAATATAAAATCATATGCTGTTATATGTTATACAAATTATATAATATTACAAATTGAGAACTGTAATAAATGGCAATTTGTATGTAACGGATATGTTTGTAAAATTTCTCATTGTTATGTAAATTTTAAATAAATATACAAATATTAAAAAAAAATGTATGTTGCACCTCACTTTAAGTTCTGATTTCTGAACATAAGTGGAATTTGTTAGAGAGTATTGTATATCAAAGAATAGATTATTTGATACGAAACAGAATGGTGTTTAGAGAAACGTCAGAGAACAAGCAGACCGCCAAAATTATTAAAATGGTAACCGTACAGCATATAAAACCTACAACCCGAGAAGAATGGACATTTCTAAAAGACATCTTCGCCCTCACTCACCGTTTTAAAAGTACCTTTATTTTTACACTAATCGCATTTTTACGCTATAAGCAAGGTGCGCATGATTACCAGGGCGATAGATGCTGAAACATGCAATATCTTGAAGCCAAGGAAACAAATTCGCTGCCACAGACACTTGTTAAGCTCGACCCGTAGAGGCTACTGTCAATAGCAGTAAGGCCTAAAGACTCTCCAATAAAATATATTATCTTTCTCCTGTAATAAAAATCTTTTTTTAACCATCTGGAATCCATATTGTTTCTGTGAGCAGTTTTCTACAGACGCGAATGAATCTACCCCTTCCAAAACAATTGTAACTTCATCTGAAGTTTGCTTGGCATTATTAATCACGCCATTATGTTACAATTACCGGCTACATTATGAACCGGGTTAAGATACCAGTATCGAGCGCTCGCGGGTATTGTTCCTTGTTACTTAATCTCGACTTAGAATTACATAGCAAAGAATTTGTACAACGTATTATATTTGCACGTCTTACCGCTTTAAAGCAACACAATATATTAAATGTTTCATATCATATAATCTATCCTTTGATATAAAATACTCTTTAAGGGAATTTCACTTATGTTCAGATCTTAAAATGAGGTACAATGACTGAAAATTTTTGAATATTTAAAAATAAAATTTTACACTTGACCGATTTCTTACACACACACACACACATATGTAGAAATTTTGCAAAATTAAATACCCATTTTCTGTATTTTTATGTAGCAATTTGCCCGAAGAGAACTGTCTCAACACGTTGAAAAGTATCTTTACGAAACTAAATGTGCGTGCGTGTTTATATCGATGAACATTATCATATATTCCTATATGTTTTTGATACTCACAGTACATATGTACAGACAACAAAATTTCGGGATGAAACGAGAATCGTATGCGAAAATATGACGGTAGGTCTTGGAGTATAGCTACTAAACTCAGTGTATACAAAAAGTTACAGATCAAGATGACGTTTCAATACATATAATTAATTTAACTAATACTAACTAAATAAACTAAAACACTAAATTCCTTGTATATATTAATTATTGTTGAATAACATAATAAAACCTGTACCCAACCTCTCTAAAAACCATTGTGTTTATCGAAAATGTCATTCGCGCTGGTTGGAAATGAAATCCAGAAGTCTAATATTTCCCTTTTCAAGAACGAGAATTCTCATATACTCTTGCCTGTTTCTCAAGGCAGTGCGTTTACAACTTTTATTTTTTTTAATTTTCCATGGTCGGATGTAACCACTTCCCTTCGGATGAACGGCCACTCATCTGTCTAGTAGCGTTTGCTTTATCCGTTCTCACCATCACATTCTATTGGACCAGGTTTTGGATTATACTAGTAATTGTTATTTACTAAAAGCTGGGTTATTATTTAAGTGAGCTTAATAATAGTACAGGGCTGTTTTTCCATCTGTCAAAATTTATCTGTACAAAATGTTAACTTGCAAGAACAAGATTATAGATTTAGGCAACTTTGATTCCTGTTTCAGCGTTTGTGGTGACCTCAGGAACGTCAGGGGAGATACCTTAAAACAGAAACAGCTGAACTATTATACAAGTATATTAAAAGTTTTCTTTAATAGCATTTATGTGTTTAATTAAATGTGTACATTTGAATGATATTCATAAGAATTACGTAAATAGCGTTCCGGTTTTAAAAGGAAAACCGCAAACTTCCAATACTGTAATGAAGTATTGAATTGATTTTGGTTTTTCCAAATCTAGGCCACGGTTTTGTAATGTATCACACGAATAGATATAGCTTGTATTAAAAATATACTTGACTATGACTTTAAAAGCTTTAGAATATTTATACACAATATCTTCCCGGCATCGCTTTCCCCTTTCCACTTTTTAGTCAAATAATAAGCAAGTTATCATCACTTTGAATTACAAATTAATAAAACCGGTCATTAATATAGTCATATTGCGAGTAAAGGTTACACAAATATATTTTTATAACATTTAGACAAATAAATTATAAATTAAAAATTAAAATAAACCCCGATACAAAAGACCTCTAAAAAGATTAAAAATAATATTATTATGTACTTATTGAAGTCGTTGCGTCGGGGGACCGCTCAATAGAGGAAAAAATTTAAATGCGAGTAAGTTACCAAGTCAAATAAAGAAATTACGATATTGAATCGCATAGTCTAAGTCCTCAATGATTTACTTCGTAAAATAGACACCATCGAACGTACAACGTATAACGGCCAACGGTCAACGTGCAACGGTCCCCGACGCAACGACTTCAATAAGTACATAATAATATTATTTTTATTCTTTTAAGAGGTCTTTTTGTATCGGGTTTTTTTTTCTGCTTTTTAAAGTTATATTACTAGTTTCATTATTGTTCTAAATGAACCAACGGACACTAAATTTTTCACTGGCTTAAGTATTTCAGTCAATATTGTGTAACAACCTTTCACCCGCACCAATAAAACCTCAAAATCTTGAAGAGGACTACTTCCATTTCGACCAAACATAGTTAAGAACCATCTCGACGAACCGTCGAACGAATGACTTCGATTAGTAAAAACCGCAATCAATTCCGTCCACGCGTTTGACTGCTACATTGCCAGAGACAGACACAGAGATACACAGATCTACAGGTCAAATTTATAACCCTAGTTGAATCGGAGGTTAAAAATGGAACAACTTGATGGCAAAAAAGATAGTAAGCTAAGATAATTAGTACTAAAATCTAATTATCACATGCACCCATTGTATGTAAATATACCATTTTATAAGATACATCTATAAGCTAATCGCTTGTGGTGACTTGGTGATGGTTTTCTAAATATATTATTACTTTGACTTTCTGGGTAAATAATGTAGAATACTTACATTTGTGTTCGGAAATTTAATAAGTCAATTTGTGATAAAGTTGTTTAAGTTACCTGAAAGTTTGAATCAAGACAACTTCTTTTATAAATCAGTTCATAAAAAAAGTTAAAAAAAATATTTACAGCTGAACAATGTTTTATATTTTTTAAATGATTTATCTTAGTAAATTTGAAAACAAAACACATTTATTTTCTGTATAAAATAGAAAATGTTGCTTTTTTAGCGTCCGAATTTAAATAAGAATCTGTACTGAACTTCTAGAAGCTTGTCCTTTGAAGAAAGCTTGAATAATGTTAGTAGTTTGAAACATTTATTTTGTTTAGTTAATTTAAAGCACTACTATTTTTAAGGTTTAAGTTAGACTATTCGCCCGAAACTAATACATATTGCATAAAAAGTAAAAAACAATGAACACACGGACGTCACTTGTGTATATTTTATATATAGATAAAACAGACATTAGTGAAGTAGAAACAGGATTATTCACTGAAAAAAAAATGAAATAAGCTTCAGATAGAATAGTTTTTATTTAATTTATTGTGAGAGAAATAATTTACGATTCATTTTATAGAAAAATAACCAAAAAACAATATATTCTAAATCAAATCTAGAAAGATGAAATCACGTATAATATATATGTTATATAATTAAATAAGTGCTTTTAAAAAATATATTTCTTTGTAACTGTTCTGAATTTAAGATAAATCAGTATTTCTGAAAAGTATTTTTCGAATATCTAAGGCAACAGAATAGTATTTCCTTCCTCTGTTCCTGTTAAAAAGCTCTATAAAAATACAAAGACTTATTTATAAAGTTGTGGAAAAAGCAACTCTTCGGAAACTTAAAGTACAAGTAATAATAAACAATAGTCTACAATTGAATGAAAACTTTTTTTTTTTTATATGAGATGTATAAATCTTGAAATAACATTTAGTCAGCATTTATTTAATTATTACAAAATTTTTATCCGAGTGTATATTCTTTTATTTACGAATCAACAGTTCTTATTTTATCTGTAAAATATTAGAAGTGAAGTGAGTGTCAGTGGAGTAATTTCCCAACCAATGAAGCATTAGTTTGCGGAAATACACATCTAAGGATGAATAAGCAAAAGTGCTTGCTCGCTTACTGAGACGTGCTACGATTTACAACTATTTTTAAAGATGGAATTGGGTCTTTAAAAAAAAAAAAATTAATGGATACAATTTTTTATTTTAGATTTAAATTATTTTTCAAATAAAGATTTGTGTTAATTGAGTATTGTATACGAAATAGTGGTTACAGATAAGTAAAGCCCGGCAATGGAATGACGTCCTATAATTTTTATTCTTTATTTATTAATAAAAATGGTATTTTCTGAATCATTTTTATTCATTTAAAGCTAAAAATAGTGTTGGTCCTTCAATTGACTGATTGAAAACTCGAATCCCTGCCCGTGTCGGTTTATTTTTAATTCTATATTTATATACATTTAATTAAGCTTAACATGGCTATACATGTTGATAGATATTTTCAAACATTGATTGAAAAAAATTCACCTGAAAGAGTCCAGAAGTGATTAACCCTAAAATTTGTACCAAAGGGTGTATTAACACTTATAACAACTAAATAAATTTATATCTGAACTCAAATATATTTTTTGGAAATAAATTAAATCTAGACTTCTAAATGTTCATTCATATATGAAGTTATTTGTCAATAAAACGATCTTCTAGACGTTGCACTGCTAGTCCTGTTCATATTGATGATTTTTTCATTTTATATTTTAATAATGTATTCGTGTTCAATGTAGCATTTACTGAGAATCATCTATTACATATCATAGCATATGTTATTATATGTGTGCTGTGATCTGTGACTTATGTAAATGTTATTACAAATTAACATCTGTAATTCATATTAATATATACGTAACGTAGATATGTTAACAACATTTTCTTATTGTTACGTAATTAAGTAGTCCTTTGAATGATTTATTTAGCGATTTTGATTCTTATCGAGGTTAGGTGCTTTATGACATATGTGTGTTTTTCTAATATTAAATAATACAAGGAATTTAGAATGGTATTAGTTTTTATTTGATCTTAATTAAGGTAATATTATGAGAGGTTTGAAACTTTTATTTGAACTTTAACATTTTGTATACATTTAGTTTACTATACTCCTAGACCTACCTTCCATATCTTATATCTAGATATATATCTAGAAAAAGGAGTCATTTTGTAAGCTTAGTGCTTTACTATTTTGTGATTTTAAACCTTTATCTTTTATTGTATGTTGCTTTATTTCTGAGCCGATAATTCACACACTCTTTTCGTTTCATCTCGAAATAAGGTATTAACTTCAAGTACCTCAAATGCGTATATATAAATATTGTTCAACGTTTTACGTTATAAAGTTATTTAGTAACAAGCAAAGCATTGCACGCACCTTTGATTAAATGTTATTACTTTAGTTGCTTTCGGTCCAACATGTTGAGACAGTTCGCCTCAGGCAAATTGCGACATACAAATACGACAAGCGGGTATCTAATTTTGTAAAATATCAACGGAATGACAGCTGTTCACATGTGTGTGTGTGTGTGTAGGAAAATGGACAATTGTAAAATATCAACGGAATGACAGCTGTTCACATGTGTGTGTAGGAAAATGGACAATTGTAAAATGTTTGCAGCGGTAAATATATTTTAAGTTTACAAATATTTTATAAAATGTCAGATTCATATTGTACCTGAATTCAAGCTATTCGTGTAAACAGAATTATCTCTCAGAGTATTTTGTATCATAGCTTTGATTATTTTTAAGAAATATTAAATATATTGTGTGTTTTAAAGCGGTAAGACGTACAAATATAATACGTTGTACTAATTCTTTGCTATGTAATTCTAAGTCGAGATTAAGTAACAAGGAAAAATACCCGCGAGCGCTCGATACTGGTATCTTAACCCGGTTCATAATGTAGCCGGTAATTGTAACATAATGGCGTGATTAATAATGCCAAGCAAACTTCAGATGAAGTTACAATTGTTTTGGAAGGGGTAAATTCACTCGCGTCTGTAGAAAACTGCTCACAGAAACAATACGGATTCCAGATGGCTAAAAAAGTGTTTTATCGCAGGAAGAAGAAAATATATTTTATTGGCTAGTTTACTATGAGTCTTGAGGCTAAACTGCTATTTAAAGTAGTCCTTAACTGTCCAGCTTAATAAGCATCTGTAACACGGGATGGCACCTGACTGAACCATCATATGCACGTCATAATAAGAGCGAAAATGTAAAAAGAAAAAATATTTTTAAGTGCGGTGAGAGACAGAGAGAGATCAAAGACCTTACTTTACCTGCTTATTAGTATGAGATTTTTTTTGTTTCGTTCAATAATGTTTATCTGTCTTTCAAAACTAATTTGGATATAATTGTCTCTAGCATAAGGCAGATGGTAGTCCTAGGCAACTTTGATTTCTATTTCAGCGTTTGCGGTGACCTCAGGAACGTCTGGGGAGATCCCCTAAACATAAACAGCTAAATTATATTCAAAATTCTCTTCAATACCATTTCTGTATTTAATTAATTTGTTGTAATTAAATGTATAACAAATTGAATAATATTCATAACAATTATGGAGATAAATAAAATTCTAATTTTCCAATGAAAACTGCATACTTCCAATTATATAATGTTGTTCTAAATTGATTTTGGTTTTTCAAATATTAGCGGTTATTGTTTTGTTTCTCAATGATCTATATATATAATAAAAATGGCACTGATCGAAAACTGTGTATGGAAAATATTAAATAAAATCATGAGAACCCAAAACAATGGTTTTTCATTTTGTCTGTTTGTCTGTATGTTTTTGCACGCTAATCTCGGAAACGGCTTAACAAATTTGAATGCAATTAAATATATTGTAATATTCTTCACTTAACATTTAGTGATTGTTTCATCCAAATTGGTAAAGAAATAAATAAGTTATGTCAATTTATGTCAATCACGTAATAGGTACCATGCAAATCTTATTCTATACATGTAATAAATCTGTAGAGTCTGTATATTGAAAATATTGAAATTATATATAGCCAGAATGTGAAGGGATCACTAACAGAATCCATTTATAATATTTTTGGCATTTTGTCTGTTTCTCTTTTAGTTGTCACGCAAGACAAAAGAAATATGTGGCTAATGTAAATAACTTTTATACATAGAAATTGAGCGTCACCCTGAATAACATTTAGTTTTTAATTTTCATTGAACACTCTTCACTCTATCAAGAGATGTATTTTTATACATATAAATAAACTGTAACTGGTCGCTGTCTGTACATGGAAAATATTTTCAAAAATTTATAATAGGGGACCTTTATATACGCAAGAAAACCCGAAACAATGTTTTTTTCATTTTGTGTATTCGTCTGTATGTTTGTATGTCTTTATGTTCGTATCATTGCAGTAAGACATTTTTTAAAAACTATTATTTTTTTTTATTTCAGATAGGAACAGGTTTCATACTTAGTGGTTTTATGCTTCCAGATGGCGGTATAATATATTTTAGATGTATTTTCATAAGTAGGATATTAATTAATAATGTATTTTATTTAATATTGATAATATATATTGATAGTACGTATTGATAGTACATATTGATAGTACGTATTGACAGTAAGTATTGACAGTATGTATTGATAGTACGTAATGATAGTACGTATTGATAGTACATATTGATAGTACGTATTGACAGTAAGTATTGACAGTAAGTATTGACAGTAAGTATTGACAGTAAGTATTGACAGTATGTATTGATAGTACATATTGATAGTACGTATTGACAGTAAGTATTGATAGTACGTATTGATAGTACATATTGATAGTAAGTATTGATAGTACGTAAAGATAGTACGTATTGATAGTACATATTGATAGTACGTATTGACAGTATGTATTGATAGTACATGTTGATAGTACGTATTAACAGTATGTATTGATAGTACGTATTGACAGTACGTATTGACAGTACGTATTGATAGTACGTATTAATAGTACATATTTGTAGTATATATTGATAGTACTACGGAGGACTATCAATGTGTCCTCCCGTCAGAAAATATTAATATACTTTCCAAAAAAAAAAAATATAATTGGTGTATCTACTCATTGAAAAAATATTTTTGATTAAAAATAAAAAATACATACAAATAAACGAGAAATACTCCTACACGCAAAAACTACTTGCCGGAGTTTGATGACACTTTGAACGGGTTCGTTTTATCGAAATCGGAATCTATGTGTACGAAGTCGCAGGCACAGCTAGTTGTAAATAAGGTTGACAATCTTTAGTGGATTCACTCAACCAACTAAATAACATTTGTCAGAACATTTGACAAAATAATGATTTGACAATATGACGTATTTTATCTTTTATTTAAAAAAAAGGACTCCAAATTAGGCCGTAACTTTTCTTATGTTCAATTTTAAATAAAGTGAGGCAAATTATTTCAATGGGATATATTTCATTGAAATGAGTAAAGAAATATATACTTCCTTGTATTTAAAATGTTCTTAACTGGATGACTGTTAAAACGATAGCATATTCATACTCAATTCCATTTCCCTCCTTCGCCTTTCTCCTTTTTCCTCTTTTCATTCAGATAAGAAGTCATCAATCATCACTTAAAATTACAAATCATTTTTCTTATGTTTTTGATTTGAATCTAAACCAAACTAAATTGTATTATAAACATTGAAAAGAGGCAATAATCAATAACCATACAAATTTCTAACTATTATTTTTTATATGATACCCGAATATAATAAACACAAACAGACAAATTAATCTGTTATTAATTTAAAAAAAAGTTAAATAAACATGCAAAAGTTAAAACAATTGCCCTTCAAATTAAAAAAGATTAGAATTACAAATGCCTACATTTACTGAACTGAACATTACCATTTACTGAACATGTAAACAGTTTTTTTTTAACATTAAATGTACAGATATTTTTTCGTTTCGTACATACCTTTTATCTAGTTAATATTAATAATCTAGTTCATCCTTTGACTAAAGGCGATTGGATTTGTAATCTGTGTCTGAGGCAGCCATATTGCAATAAGAATTAGTTATATTTCTGTGGCGTTTAAACATGAATCATTTTGAATGCTTTGATTATACAAGTATCTTATACAATAAAAGCTTGAGTTATTTTTGGTATAAAACAAAAAGACATAAATCTAATCATTCATCTCGAATCAAGCAATTGTATCTACAAGGCAGGTTTTTTTAGGATAATGGAATTATTTTTAAAAGAAGGCTTCTTTCTTCCTTAATATCATAATAAATAAATGAATTCTACATAAATCTATATGTTATATATCAACCTTAATATAAGTAATGTTATATCGTTAGGTCAACCGTGTTATTAGTTTTATACCTATTTTTAAATTATTGGCCGTGGAAATAATGAAGATAGCTTAGATTTCTGAACGGAAACTTTATAACCCAACTTGTGACATAATTATTTAAGTTACCTAAGAGATTGAACAACAACTTGCTAAATAAATCAGTCCAGAAACCTTACTAAACAATTTTCATTTACAACATACATTGTTCGATGTTTTATAAAAGTTTTCGTCTTAGTTAATTAGAAACAAAATAGATTTTTTTTGTTGTATGAAATGAAAAAGGTTATCTTTTTAACATCCGAATTTAAATAAGAATCCAAACAGAATTTCCTTCGCTTTGAGAAAAATCAGAATAATTTTAGTAGTTTTGTTTAGTTTTCCTAAAGTACAATTTTTACGGTTTAGGTCGAATTATTCGACCGAACTAAAACTTCATTAAAAGTAAAAACAATTTTTATATGTATAAAGAGGACTTTTAGTTAAGACAGGATTGAATAAATGAAAATTATATGAAACGAGCTTAAAACAGACTTGTGTTAAATAATATATGTATTTTGTAATGAATAGGATACTTTCGTAAAATATTATTATTATTTGATGAATTATTTGTAGATTTTGAAAAAAAAACAAAAGTATATTATCCTAAATTAAAATAAAGAAAAATGAAATCACATTAATTTACGTGTTTTATATTTATAACTTTACTGACTTTTAAAATAAATCAGCCTTATCGAAAATTTATTACTTTTAAAATATATAAAGCTACAGAATACTATTTCCTTCCCGTGTTTAAAAATAAAAAGCTCTTTTCAAAAAACCCTCTCTTTCCTTCCTGTGTTTCAAAAAAAAGCTCCTTTCAAAAAGCTCTCTCCTTCAAAAAGCTCTTTAAGAATACAAAGTCTTATTTACAAAGTTGTGAAAAAACAACTCCTAAACAGCTTTTAAGTACCTACAAATAATATTAAACTATTGTTTACAATTTTGATGAAACCATTAAAATATTTATTTGTAAATTTAGTGAGAGTTTATTTTAAAAAAGTACCTATCATTAATTAATAATATTTAATTTAATATACTATTTTGAAAACAATTAATACTTCAAGAGAAAATGTGTAAAGTTTCATCACAGGAATTTTGCAGCAAATTGAGCATAAATATATGTTTATATTCGTTTGAGAATAGACAATGACGATTTGTAATTATACAAGAGTTAAAACTTATTTAAGAATAATATTCACAGTAAACGTAAAACATTTAAAGCCGATTTCGTTTGACTAAAAGCGCTGAAGCGATTGATCCGAATATGTTGATTATTGGCAAGCGTGTTAAAAGCTATTTAAGTTTAGGATTAGATTAGGATAAGGTAAGCTAATCCTATCCTATTATTTCTAACTTTGAGTGATTAAATTATCAAGGAAAAATGGCACATATTCTGATTTTGAATCTGTATTTATCTATAATAGTATATACCTGTAGCATTCTATGTCATTTTGAGTTATTCAAAAAGTAGTTTTTATTTGTTTGTTATTCAATTTGTTACAAACTGTAAAGGTATTCCACCAAAGAGACCGAGAAACATCTATAATTTATAAACAATTAACTAGATTTAAGTTTATTAAACCATTCATAATAGAATTCATACATATTATGAAAATTATTAAACTTTTTTATGTTTATTTATTTTTTAAGTGGATTGCTATAACAAGCAGGTTTCTTAATAACAATGACGTTGGTCCACGAAAAGCCGAGAACACAATACAATTCGCCGTTTCTCATCTAAATGTAAAAAATAATACTTATTAAATAAAAATTAAAAATAAACTTTTTATGGTGTTTCTTTATAAAAGAATTGAATCGTTCTAATAAAATTACATTACACAAAAAAGTTATGATTTTTTAATTGTCAACTACATACACGTCATCTTTCATCACCTTCATCATTATGATAATGAATTATGAATTAAAGAATATGTAAAATATACAGATAATGTAAATTAAATGAGATATTATATTAAATATATTAGCGATTGAATTATATTAGCAATGTTAGGTTTATTTCATTTTTACTATGGTCACATTAATGACCTCCCAGTGTTTGCAGTTTCTATTCTAACTCATTTTATTTTATGTTTTGATAATGTATTCCTGTTCAATGAAGCATTTCCTGAGAGATCTATTACATATCAAATCATATGCTATTATATATACATATACTGACTTGTGGCTTATGTAAATGTTATTACAAATTGACAACTGTAATTAATAGTAACATGTAACGTGGGTATATTGATAAAATATTCGATAGTGTTATGTAATAACCCGTATGATAGATTTATTTTGTGATACATATATACATTTCTCATCGTGTTAATGTATTTTTCAGGGCCTAATATTTATTACTAATAAAACAATAAATGTCTTATCAATCTAGTGTGGTAAAGATTTTTAGGTAATCTCAATTACGTTAATAATAGTAATAATAACAAATACTTGGTCTAAAAAAGTACTTAAACTTAACGTGTAAGTGGAATTTACTAAATGTACTCCAAAGGCCTACCTTTATGTTACGGGATAACGAGATTCGTTTTCTAATTCGTTTTGTAACTGCATTCCAATTTGTAATAAAATCTTTGACTGTGTTTCTGTATTGTATGTCGCTTTACTTCGGCCTGAGCCTAAATAATCTAGTGAGGCTTTGTCTAGAGAGTCCAAGTTTTCACTTAAATAATGTCCTCACTAGATTTAAGGTCATACCATACCATACCATCCCATCCCATCCCATACCATACCATACCATACCATACCATGCCATACCATACATTTAGAAACATATGGTAATGTTCAACATTATAAAGTTACTTAGCGAGGAGCAAAGCTTATTCCACGCACATTTGGTTTTAAATGTTATTATTAAAGTTGATATCGTTCTCATGTGTTCAAACAGTTCGTTACAGGCAAATTGCTACATACAAATACAGCAAGTGGGTATTTAATTTTACATCATAACAGCAAGTCACATGTGTGTGATAAATATAGGTACATATGTGTGTGTGTAACCAATTAAAATGATATATGTGTGTGACGTGTAAAAATATGACTGTGTGCTTGTTTGTAAGATCGTCAAATAAAGGAGACGTCATTGGCGTCATTACCTAACGAAAATGTCTTTACTAACTAAATAGAACTGGGCTTCTATTTCTCTCTTTAGTGATGAATAAGAATAGGATTATTCTCATTTATTGCTGTCTTTTTCTCAAAGATGGCGACTCTTACAACTTCCGTTATATTCAAATTTTCATATGACATTCACCACAGATGAGCCATCTGCTGGTCTGTAATCTTTGCTTTTTTTAGCATTTCACAAATTATACTGAAAAGGGCTTTTAAGATTATAATACTTTTAATATATACCTACTTGACTTCTTGAATGTTATTAATGGTTATTAAAGTTACCTTAGTAATAGAGAGTTATTATTTATTATTTTCATTTTTTAAAACTATTTTGTATAGAAATGTCACTTGCAGCAAAAGATGTTAGTTCTTGAAAACTGTAATAGTATGCAACGTTTGTGGTGACCTCGGGAACGTCTAGGGAGACAGAACGGACCCTTATACAGAAACATCTAAATTATATCCAAAGTTCTCTGAAATAGGATTTCTGTATTTAATTAAATGAGCCACAAATTAAATCATATTTATTAGAGTTATGTAAATAAATAACATATTTTTTTTCAAAGAACACCGCAAACTATTAATACTGTAATGTATGTATTGATATGTTTTGGTTTTTACATATAACGATTTTTGATTTATTGATGCTTATAAATAAATTAATTACTGACTCAATAACATCTGAGACACAAGATGTTCTTAGTTTGTAAGTAAGTTTAGCTAAGAATTCTCTTTGCCATGTCACTTTGTCTTAGTTGTTATTTTTTATACATATCTAATACAGAAATAGTATATTACATACGTTTGTGAAAAACAAAATTATTTGATTAAAATTCGTCACAATATTAGGTATGGTGTCTTATATTTAGATAGGAAAATTATTGACTTTGATAATATCTAAAGGGAAATTTAGGAAGTAGGTATAAATAAGAACATAAGTGGTAATATAATATAAAATATATATATATATATATATATATATATAATGACTTAAAAGTATACAATATTAGTTTTTTTTATAATTATAGCTGAGATAATTTTTTTTCTACAGTGATGTTAACTGGGATAATCACCAACTACAATTCCCAATTTTAGTAAAATGCGTTCAGTAATTTGTGAGCGATGCATGCATAAAACAAACAGTCAAACAGAAAAAAGTCAAATTAAAAAAATATATTGTTTTAAAAGTTTAAGCAATATAGAACATAAAAATATCGACCTGGTAGCACTAGAAACTGCGATCTTTGCTATCAGTTCATATTTTTTTATATACAATATACAGATTTTGATTTCCTACTGTTTTATTTTAAGTGATGATGATAAAATATTTTAAAATTAATACTACTATTCCAATTAACAATCAGATCTCATTTAACAATCTATAATCCTTCGACTAAGGACCGATTGGATTTGTAATCTGTGTCTGTGACAGCCATATTGCTATTAGAGTTGGTTACAGGAATATATTTCTATGACATTTAGATGTGAATCACTTTAAAGCTTAAATTGTAATAATATCTTATGTAATAAAACTTTGATTTATGGTGTAAAAAAAATAATAAAAAATGATAATCTAGTTATTATTTATTTAAAATTCCCGAAACCATATATACAACCAAGATCTCTTAACCTACAACCTACCATAAATCAATTCTTGACTGTTCCAAAAATAAATAATGGCTAAAAAATAAAATGCAGAAAAAATATATATAAATGTCTTGTATTATTAAAGTTATATATTTAAGCAAATGGTATTTCGGTTTTAAAATTTATCTTAACATCAATTTAAATTTATTTTCCCTGGTAACAATGTGGAATACTTAGATTTGTGTTCGGTAATTTAATAAGACAACTTGTGACATAGTTACTTAAGTTACCTGAGATTTACAAAGACAACTTGCTTAATAAATCGGCTTATAAACGAAACCTTAGTAAAGAATTTTCATTTACAACTGAACAATGTTTGATGTTTTTAAATGTTTTATCTTAGTAATTTAGAAAACAAAACACATATTTATTTTCTTTGTGCTATATAAAATGGAAAAAGATATCTTTTTAGCGTAGGAATTTAAATACTGAACTTCTCAAAGCTTGTGCTTTGAGAAAAGCCTGAATAATGTTAGTAGTTTGAAACATTTATTTTATTAAGTTCACTTAAGGCACTATTTTTAAGGTTTAAGTTAAATTATTCTGAAGAATTAAGATTTTGTTAAAAGAAACAAACAATATACCTGGTGTCGTATACATTAGGTATTTTAGTAAAAACTTTTAAATGTACTAAATGTAAAATAAATTGGAACTTGTTAAAAATATTTCTTAAATGTGTAAAACGACAGAATAGGAATACATAATACCTTCCAAAATCATCTTTAAGCGCTAATCAGGTTCTTTAAGAACACGTAAATAAAACGAGGATTTGTGGTTTATCAAATCTGGTTAATAGTCTATGAAAATAAAATGATCTAGCAACGAGACGTTCGTTTTCCCGTGAGAGTCTTACACTTCCGGAATATACAGCATCCCTGGTGTAGTCATTGGCATAACACTAAATGTGTGTATCCAAAATATCATTGATATGCAGAGGAAACAGTGTTGGGGACTGCTGTCTCCCTTACGGTACTCCATAGCCTAAGGGAACGTTGGTGCATTCAGCGAAGCAAATAGGAAGGTAGCTTCGAAATAAGTGACTTGTGCCATACATGATTTAGCAATACTTTCAATGGCTTTCGCAATACTTTCAATGGTGGTCTCCCGTGTGGCTTTCAATGGTGTTAGGTATACTAGGTACCACCAGGTGACCGGCCATAGCGCAAACTATTTTGCCGTTTAACCTGTGATTCTTTAGATATTTCAAGAGTTGACAGTTACTAATATTATTAACTAGGGGTCGCCCGCGACTCCGTCCGCGCAGTTTTTAGTGTTTAAAGCTCTCAAAAAAGAAATCTTTTCCCGTTTTTGCAGCATTTTTCATTGCTGCTTGACTTCTATAAGTCACAGCGAGATGACATATATCCTATAGCCTTCCTCAATAAACGGACTATTCAACACAAAAAGAATTTTTCAATTCGGGCCAGTATTCGGCCAGAGATTAGTGCGTTCAAACAAACTAACTCTTCAGCTTTATAATATTAGTACAGATAGATAATCGCAAAAGTTCTGTTGTTAGCAGATTCTGAGTCATTGTATTTTTTCGGTATCGGGTGGACAGGAGCAGACTTCGTTGCGTTAGTTACCTTTCATGCAAGAGTACCAAAATAGGCGGGTTAGCATCGGAGTCTTCTCTCAGGCCCAGGTACGGATCACGATTTTGAAAATGCTATCCGGCCCCAATCCGGCCACGTCTAAAGATTAGAGTTTGCCGTACAAATTATTGTCTGAACAATACGACGTGTTTTATTAAATATATATATTTTTCTGAATTTCTGTTATTAATCTGTACATGTTTTGTATGTGTTTTATTAATGTGTGTATTATTATAAAAATAAACACCTACATAGATTTCAGTTTTCCAGACCAACTTAGAACTGAATTCATATAGATTTAGGTTCATGCCATGTTTACTTGGTAACAGCGCCCGTATCTCGTATATTCGGCTGACTAAATACAAAATGAGGAACTTGGCGAATTTAATCTATTTGGAATACTAATTCAAATGTGCTAAAACATTTATAAAACTTTGACAATCTGTAATAATGCTTATAACAAAATATATTATCCCATTTCCCACTTCCACGTGTAACAAACAATATCTGTGCCTACTAATGTTAAATATTTTCATTAATTTAAAAACATATCAAACCTCAAAGTTTGTTGAAATGACTTTAATTGATCAAACAACCACCAATTATCGTTCGGGATTCGGCAGTAAAATCTATTCCCAACCGATAACCATACTAGAAGGCCTACCGCGCCTCTCACTTTTCTATCTGTGTAAGATGAATCTAAGGTGTTTGGGATGTTGTTGGGAGATCTTGCTAACTGGTTGTGGGACCCTCAAATAGGTTAATCGGATGGAGTGTTTGGTGGCAGATGCATCTGATGATATAAATTGTGATATTGTATAACTATTACGACAAGGTTATAAAAAAACATTTTTTTGACAAACGTCAAGTTTATTATTTTTATTAAACTATTTGTTTAATTTTAATTAAACTATTAGTTACACGTGGTTCAAGTTGCTGAATGATTATAATTTTATTTTATATCGTCATGTTTCTGTGAATATTTTGTATATATATATATTGTTTCTCATAACATGTTTTTTTGACAATCTCATGGACATCAATTAACCATCTACACGAGTTATGGATATTTATGTTATTATTATATATTTATCATATATTTGACAACGGATTAAATGAAATTTCAGAACATAGTGTTCTCGAGAAAATATATAAGTATTAAAAATAATATATCGTAAAATAATTTAAAAAAGTATTAATTAAGAATAAATTAAATAAGATTAAATATAAGAATGTATAAACTAAACCTAACTTTATCGAGTAATTATTTAATTTGGGGTTCGTGGACTAACAGGTAAAAAGATTTTTAAATTAAACTAATTGATTTTATTAAATTTACCGAGTACTAGATAATTTGATTAAGAATTATATCCTAAATCTACATTTTAATTTAAATTTTAAGGTTAATTTTCAATTTATACATTTTTGAAAAAATAGTATTACAAAAAAAAAAATACTAAATCACACATACACAATGCCATTTGATTATTCTTTTCGAAATCGTTATTATTTCAAATAACGTTATAGTATGTAAATTTGATAATAATAGAACGATAATATTTTTGTAACGTAGAACTTTTATAGATTAGAATGAAAAAATCATATTTCGAATTATGTAATCATAATAATCGATTCTTTATGCCGTTAAATCACGGCTAACAACAACTGCTCCAGATCTTTACTTTCAAAAAGGATATAGAAGTTTAGATTCATTGAGGTATTGTAGCGACATATTTGCGACATAACGAGGAGACGGTATTTTAACCGTCGTAGGTTCGAGTCACGCTGTTACTTGATTGCTCATTCTAAATTTAAAATTTTAAAAAGCTTAACCCGGGTGATTTCTGATGCCAGTTTCATTAACTTAAAATAAATTTGATGTGGAATAACAGGAGTATTGTGACGTCATTAAGAAATGAGGGAAGCAACATAGTTTAGTTGATGGCAATTTTGTATAAAAGGGGACAGATGGTTTGTCTTGAGTTAGTCTATATCCACCGTTCATCGATTACACAAGTGCTGCAAGAGCTGGTGATCATCGCTAAGTTATATGATTTGATATTTCAGAAGTGGCAGTTATATTGTTACCAGTCTCCACAATGTCACGTGGTGAACATGACAAACAATGTAAGATAAACTTGTGTTAAAAGATTTTGATTATTTTAGATAAATCCTGTACCTATAAAAAAGTATATACATATTTCAAAGCTAAAATAACAATAATTGTGTTCTTAATCACAAAATGCAACTAAAAGTTCTACACAATTCTTGTAACGTATTTTTTTAAATATGAGAATATCATCTTTTTTTTGTTCGTAATTTAAAATAATGCTTTACTGGTAAAAGTATTTTTTTTGTATACAGCAACAGAATAGTATTTCCTTTCTCGGTTTCTTTCAAAAAGCTCTATAAGAATACAAAGTCCAATTTATAAAGTCGTGGAAAAAACAACTCTTGAACAACTTTTAAGTACAAACAATAATAAACAATCGTCTAGGTACAGTTTTGGTGAGAGTTCTTTATATTTTCTTATAAATTTTACTTGGGTTTACTAAAAAAAATACCTATTTATCTAGATAAAAACTAACAGTGACGATAACATGAAAAAGCCAATAATAAATTATATTAGTACAATATCAGAGTTGTTTTCTTCAGTTTATTCATTATTTTCTTCAATTTCTTTTCTTTTTACATACAAATCTTGGTAACACTTAATATTTTAAGAGTACATCTGTAAAGTCAGCAATGTTGCAGCAAATGAAGCATTAGTTTGGGGAAATACATATTTAAGGATGAATAAGCAAAAGTGCTTGCTCGCTTACTGAGACGTGTTAAAAGTTACAATAAATTTTAAAAGAAAATTGATTTATCTTGTACGAAAATAATTAATTTGTATAGTATTTTCTAAGACTTTTACGAGTAGTAGTACTCGAACATTGAAATAAAACTATTTTTACAGATTTAACTCGCGTATAATTAACTAATTAAATTTTAAATTTACGTTTTACATTTAACCCGACATTGCGAATGCTTTGCAGCAATCGTGTTCACGGTAAGACGAGATGGAGGTGTCTGTCAGTAAATCAGTTAATTAGTCATCCACCTCCAACGATTTCTAAGTTACCGGGCGTACAGTTCAGGATTCACACAAAACGCACTAACAGTATCTTGAGGTCTTACAGTGCGGTTACAGAAACGGGATTTTATATTTTTCAAGACTGGGTCTCAGGTGTTAGGTAATTCCCAACCATCTTTTCTCTTAAAATTAGGATGTTTTTTAATTTCAACAGCCTCACAAACTATTGGAATATAATGTTGTTCTTTAACAAGGGTTTTAGTTTTATCAAATCTTATATAATGATTGGGCTTGTCTATGGTATGTTCACACACTGCAGACTTCGATGTACGCCTATACTTGATATCCGATATGTGTACCTTAACTCTTTTACCGATGCTCCTCTTTGTTTGACCGTAAAATTAAATTAATTTTTGTTTGTTTGAAACCGAGTAATTTATAAATTTCGTCTTACAATAAAATAACAATGTCAAATTATATGCGAATTAAGTCCGTTAACATTTTTTTTATAACTTATTGAATTACTAAGTTACTATGAACATATAAATATGATTTAAACTTAACATATTAGTCAAAATAATGATAGAAGATAGATATGTGACATATCTAAAGCCCGCATCATTAGCTAACTACCATTGACAATAAGCGCTGAAGCGCTTGATCCGAATGATTTGATTATTGGTAAAACTATTGCGATCAAATTAATGAATTGCTTTTAAATAACTTTTAAAATTCAATAAATATATCAGTAACAAAGGCAGATAAATATTTATTTTTAATTATTTTTTTTTATATATGTTCATTCATGTCATTTGAATACATAAACTCAAAATATTTTATTTTTTTACAGAAATAAAGTTATTTACTCACAATTTTTTCTCGAATTTCCAAAGTTATAAAAATTTTATTTTCAAATAAAGTTCTTGACTGTCCAGCTTTAAGTGAAGAAAATGTTAATCGTGCCAAAGTTAGAACAAAAATTATTAAGAAATGTGAAATTTAACGAAATTCTGGCATTTATCCAGTATAATACTAGGTCTAGAATTCTATAATACAAATCGAAATGGAATCAAATAGCTGTTGTAATTCAGATTACGCGTCAAATATTTATTTATACATTTTATCTGACCTGAACGATTCCTATTGTAAAATAATAACGGATTTTTTTATGTGTATTTAGGCCTGTAACCTGGCCTGTAACTAAAAGGCCTCATATTTATACAATTTGTTTTTACGGGTACACTATGAAACATTTTTTTTGTACACAATTTTAACATAATTATTTTAGCTATGATTATTTGAATGCAATTCACTTGTTATGTCCGTACTTACTACTTCAATACTTGACGAGGTATTTAGGAAAGAGAATTCAATAAACGCTACAACAGGGTTTTTTTAGGGGTAAACGCCTAAATTTCGGTATCCTGGGGATTAAGGTGAACAAGATTCAGTTTACCCCACTCAGAAACCTATCCTAGGGAAACTCAAAAAAGACACAAGTTTTTTTTGATACTCGTCGGTGTTTTCCCGAAAGAGTGTAACATAGCTGGATTTTACGGCGTTCCCGGTGCTGTCATCCACATAACAATTAATGTTGGATGCATCCAACATATCAGTGATATGCAGAAGGAACAATGTTGGAGACAGCTCGCACCCTTGGGCAAATCAGCAAATCGTAGTTTAAATAAAATCCGTCGATAACCTGTATGCTGCACCCAGTAAGAAAGCGGATGATCCACTTGCATTAACTTTCGGGGAGCTCTTTATTATATAAAGAGAATTTGTAATAGCCAAAGTTACTGCCAGGCCTTCTCCCTTTCAATAGCTGCCGCTCATTGGTGTGTCAGGTACTAAAGAAGATTGCTCGCTGATCGACATTAACAAAGGCCGTTCGTTGATTAACTGCCAATCCTCGAGATAAGCCAGGTACGGATGGCCTTTAACACTCTTTGTTATTATGGAGAGCAGGAAAGGCCTAAAGCTCTACTATTAGTTGGGTCAGATTTGGTGAAGACATTTAAGATCAAGCTTAAATCAAACCCTAAAATTTGATAAAATGACTTTGGTTTCATACACTGAACTTGTGTTAATTTAATTTGATATGAGCACGTTTCTAAAATATATTGTTAAGATATTGGTTTTTCTTTCCTCATAATTTTATGAATACAGTAATGTTATAAAAATCAGAAACATGTTTTTCCTGATATTTATAACGTTACTTACATGGAGATAAATTAGCTTGACATATATACACGAATAATGGATTTGGACAAATTAATAATAATAAAACAAAATTTATTGAAAGCACTAAAAGGAGGAAAATGAAGCCCACACATTAATGTTTACATATTGTTTAAAATATGAGAATTTTAATATATTTCTTTGTGACTTTAGTTAATTTTAAATAAATCAGTATTTGTTAAAAGTGCTTTTTATATCTAAAAAGTAGCGGACCAGTATTTTCTTTCACTTTTCCACATTCAAAATACGTTTAAGAATAAAAAGTCTAATTAATAAAGTCGTGGAAAAACGACTTGAATGACTTCTAAGTGCGAACAATAATATATAATCAATCGTCTATGTGTACATATGTCTATGTGTACATATGTTTATGTGTTGGTGAAGCTTTTACATTTTCTTGTAAATTTAATTTGAGTTTATTAAGAAAAATAAAGTATGCCGACAATAGTAACGACATCGTTAGATGAGATTAGACAGAAAACCAGATATCAAAGTTATTTTGTTATGTTACTTAACTGATTTAAATTAGCTCTAAATACGAATCTGGGTATGAATTAATATTTTAAGAGTAAATCTGTAAATCGTTAGCAATTTCGCCTCAAATGAAGCATTAGTTTGCGGAAATACATAGCTAAGGATGAATAAGAAAAAGTGCTTGCTCGCTTACTGAGACGTGTTACGATTTACAATGATTTTTAAACTTGTATTTTCTTGTTGTTTCTTTAATAAAATATAATGTTATAATGTAAATGGTAAAGTAATATTACTTTAAGTTTTTTATTTTTTTGAAAATAGACTAAAAGTTAGGTTCAATTTTATAAACAAATTCAAAATGTATCTATTCTTTTCTTAATATACGTGAATAAAATTATTTGTTTTAACACTAATTGAATGTTATTTTTTATTACCATTTATTTATTTTTGCTTAACACATTATTTCAAATAATAAATAATGAGTAAAATATCTAAAGTCCGCATCATTAGTTAATACAATTGACAAAAAGCGCTGTAGCGCTTGATCAAAATATTGATTATTGGTAAATATCTTTACGTCTCCGTTTTTTCCGTATAATATCATCAAAATATATAATGAATAAACCATCCACAAAAAATGGAATGAGCTACTTTGATATTCAATCTGTATTATATAATTATATATTTATATTTTAACTATTCTCATGAATTCAGCGTACATTTTTTACTTACTAACAGATCAAAAAGCTTTTCCACCAAGAAGACTAAGAAGTGAGAAGCCTTATTAATAAATACGTTTATTTGAAACATTTCACTTATTATAAGTATAGAATTCATATAGTTTATTTACTTTATTTAACTTAAAGCGACTAAAATGTAAATCGTCAGAAAGTTAGAACAAAAATTTTAGATGATAGTCAAAGAAATCCTGGCATTAAGCCAGTACCATACTTGGTCTAGAAGTCTAGATTACAAATTGAAATTGGGTTATATGGCACTTATAGCTGAGATTACGGGAATAATATTTATTTATATTTCTGACCAGATCCAAACCCCTTATAAAATAATAACTGGATATATTAAAAATATATTCTTCTGGTTAATTTGAAATATTATTCTAACTTTTAAACTATCGCGTTTTATTATATATTATTATTTAAGAAATCGGGAATTAACGCGTAAAAATAGGTATCACATACCTTTTATGTCCCTGACGTTTCGACCAGGTTGCACCGGCCGTGGTCACAGGCTGACTGTCCTAGCGGTGCAGGCTCTCCGTCGTCGAATCCGTGGGGAAGAAATTTCATCATCTACCCGCACATCTTATTTATTTATTTATTTAATATTTATGTACACACAGAATACATATCAGATAAACTTATTCAAACAAACAATCGCACAAAGGTACTGCTTATTATTAATATTGTCTGTCCTGCATCTAAATTATTATTAACATTGTCTGTCTGCGAAGCACGTTGCGTCAGTATTGCAACCACTTGTAGGCAAACCACCGTCTTTTGTGAAGGACTCACGGCACTTCATTCAGATTATCAAGGATCTTACATTGGAATCTGATGATGTCATGGTCAGCTTTGATGTGGAATCGCTTTTCACAAACGTTCCAATAGAAGAATGCTTAGACGTCGTGAAAAACCTGTTGAGGGACAACGAACTACCGTTAAATTATATTGATCTGCTTAAACACTGTTTAGACGGCACCTATTTTCTATTCCAAGGTCAAAATTACGTTCAGATTGATGGTGTCGCAATGGGAAGTCCTGTAGCTCCCGTACTTGCCAACATCTGGATGGAACACTTTGAAGAAAAGGCGCTAAGTTTCGGCCCGAAAATCATAAGACTTTGGAAACGATTTGTTGATGATATTTTTAGTATTGTTAAAAGAAATAGACAGGGAGTAGAACAATATATACAACACCTAAAATCTATTCATTCTAAGATACGGTTCACTTATGAAATGGAGACGGAGAGCTCCTTGTCCCTCCTAGATGTTAAAGTATCCGTGAGATCAAATGAGTCCTTGTCGCACTGTATGTACCGCAAACCTACTCAAACAGATAGGACCTACACGCCACGTCTCCTCACCATCCCCGACACCTGCAGTCCGTTGTAACCTCTCTCAAGAATAGAGCTTACGATCTATGTGACCCTGAACATCTAGAGCGGGAGTTGGACTATGTTCAGGAGGTACTAAAAATAACGGATATCAGGTTAGGGAACGATTAAAATAATCAACCAGAAGACGTAAGCATCCAGAGGTGAACAGATTGCCAGCCTTTATACCTTATGTCAAAGGAGTAACGGAAAGATCGGCTCCATCTTAAAAAAATACTCCATCCCGACCGTTTATAAACCGGACATAAAGGTTCACAGCATCGTAGGCACACCAAAGGATGTATTACCGCTACAAACTCCAGGTGTTTATAAAATAAACTGCAGCTGCGGTAGTTCTTACATAGGCCAAACGAAGCGCTCTATTTCGGAAAGGGTCAAAGAACATATTGCTTCTGTAAAGACGAATAAATCAGCGATCGCAGAACATTGGAAGCGGGAACCAATCACTGGATTGAATTTCATCGTACCCAGGTCTTCTTCACAGAACGACACTTTTATGCTCGAGTTTTACGTGAAGCGATTGAAATCAAGAATCAAGACGTAAGCATCCAGAGGTGAACAGATTGCCAGCCTTTATACCTTATGTCAAAGGAGTAACGGAAAGATCGGCTCCATCTTAAAAAAATACTCCATCCCGACCGTTTATAAACCGGACATAAAGGTTCACAGCATCGTAGGCACACCAAAGGATGTATTACCGCTACAAACTCCAGGTGTTTATAAAATAAACTGCAGCTGCGGTAGTTCTTACATAGGCCAAACGAAGCGCTCTATTTCGGAAAGGGTCAAAGAACATATTGCTTCTGTAAAGACGAATAAATCAGCGATCGCAGAACATTGGAAGCGGGAACCAATCACTGGATTGAATTTCATCGTACCCAGGTCTTCTTCACAGAACGACACTTTTATGCTCGAGTTTTACGTGAAGCGATTGAAATCAAGAAAAACAGGACTTTCAATCGGGAAGATGGATTTAAGTTATCGTCATCGTGGAACCCAGTGATAAACATCATAACACTTCGCTTTTTTAAGCATTCAGTTAACCACCTGGATAGGGATACTGTGAGTGTAGTTTGTGACGGTACGTGGCGGACAGACAATATTAATAAGATGTGCGGGTAGATGAAGAAATTTTTTCCCCACGGATTCGACGACGGAGAGCTGCACAGCTAGGACAGTCAGCCTGTGACCACGGCCGGTGCAACCTGGTCGAAACGTCAGGGACATACAAGGTATGTGATACCTATTCTTACGCGTTAATTCCCGATTTCTTAAATAATAATATGAAATATTATTACCTGGTATCTGTTGGTATGTTTTTGTTTTTGCAATAAATATTAAATCACTCCGTTGGTCGAGTGGTTAGCGCAGACGCCTAACGTATAGCGGCGTAATGGGGCTCGGGTTCGATTCTTGACAGGGACAAGCATGTTTGTGTCGAGCATAGATGTCTGTATTTCTGAGTTTGGTCGTTTATTAAATATATTCTCGGTATTTACAAAGTGTATTTCTATGTATTTGTATCGTTGTCTAATAACCTTAACACAAGCAAATAATTTGCTTACTTAGGGGTTAGATCAATGTGTGTAATTTATCTTATAATATTATTGTTATATTAATTATAAATACGCATGAATTCTTAATGAAAATTAATAATTATCTTAATAAAATTCCACACAGGCAGGATTGTGTTGTTTCAATGATTAATATTAACTTTAATGAAAAATTGTGTTTATCCCTTTAAGATTAAATCAAACCTCATAATTTGATATATTGCCTTTAACTAAAGAACCACAAATTATCGCATTCAAATTTCAACGTTCAGATATGTCAACAATGTCGAGATTTGGCAGCACAATCTATTCTAAACCATGGCCAAATTAGAAGGACTACCGCACCCCTCACAATTATATCAGTGCAAGATGAATCACGGGTGCTTGAGATGTAGTTCGGAGATCTTGTTAAATAGTTTGTTGGTCCTCAAATGGGTTAATCGGTTGGAGTCATCGGTAGCAGCTGCATGTGACGGTTTGAATTGCGATATCGTAATAAGAACTACAACCAGGTTAAATAAAAACCGGGTTTTATACAACCGTCGGTTTTATTCAGTTAAAAAAAACCGGGTATAAACAACCGTCGGTTTTATTACTTTTATTAAGTAGATATGTTACACGTGTTAGTAATGTTCAGTTTGGTTCACTGAACTGGAATAATTTTATTTCGTCTCTAAGAATGTATTGTGAAAATATAGTTTTCCTTATAACATATTTTCCTGACATATATACATGGATATAAATTACCTATATATGTATGAACACAATATAAGTAATGAACATTAATGTTATTATTCTTATTTATTCATCATAATATATTCGGCAACGGACATACTTAAACGTTCGAAAAATAATAAATACATATATAAGAACACCCAAATACGTAGCCGTCCTTAAATTGGATGACGAACAAATGAAAAAATCAAATAACTTCAATACCACTAAAGTAGTATAATTATATATTATTAGTATTTGTTAAAAGTTTTTTGATATTTGAAAAGTAATGAACGAGTACCCACTTTCTTCCAGTGTTCTATTCAGAAAACTTTTTAAGAATACAAATCTGATTTTTAAAATTGTGGAAAAAACAATAACAAAAACTCTTGAACAACTTTTAAGTACAAAATATAATAAACAATCGTCTAAGTACTATTTTATTTATATTAAGAAAAATAAAGTGTTTTTTTTTTAAATTAGACAAAAAGCAGATATTATATTATATAAAATCAAAGTTATTTTGTTAAGTGAGTTAGCTAATTATTTTTTTTCTTATACGCAAACAGTAATTATTTTTAAAATAAATCTGTTAGACATTAGAAATCCAAGTGAGTGGCAGCCAAGTGATTTCGCAGCAAATGAAGCATTAGTTTGCGGAAATACACATCTTTGGATGAATAAGCAAAAGTGCTTCCTCGCTTACTGAAACGTGTTCCGGTTTACAACGATTTTAAAAGAACCTTGAATTTTCATGTTCAATAATGTTATTTTTTTATAGAATATAATATAAAAAATAACTTCAGATTTTTTTGTTAGCGGAAATATTATAAAAAAAATGTTTGATTTATTATTAAAACCTATTTATTTAAACTTAATACATTATTGAAATAATGATAACTAAAATATCTAAGCCGGCAACATTAGGTAATTAAAATGGCAAAAACCGCTGATGCGCTTTATCCAAATGTGGATTATTAGTAAACTTTTAAATTAAATATTTTGTACCTTAACGTATTGTCTTTTCCTTTTAATAACAATTTAAAAATGGAATGACTAAATCATTATTGTATTTGTATGTATTTCTTTCACTTAGTAACTATTCAAAAAGATTTTTCACCAAAAAGGTCGAGAAGTGAAAAGTCATAAGATTTGTTCTGTAGACAAGCATGAGATGAACATCTTAATACATATCGATTACAGTGGCGAAAATCGAATCGTGACAAAGCTAGAACCAAAATTCTCGATAAAAGTTAAAGTCATTTTTTTTAAATTTGTCCTTCAAGACAGGCTAAGGTTCACAACCATGCTGCCTCAAAAAGTTAAAGTCATAAATCCTGGCATTAGGTTAGTATCATACTTGATCTGGAAGTCAAGATTACAAATGGAAATTCGGTCATATGACAGTTGTAGCGGTGATGACGGGAATGATATTAATTTATACCTGAAACACAAATGAAACCTGAAACCTGAAACCCGAAACACGGTATAAAATAATATTTATTAAAACTTTCTTTTGGCTGGTTTTGAAGTACCGGGTCAAATTTCAATGTATTTTTTTTATACGAGAATTTTCTATGTGCTCGCAGATTTGCTACAAATATTTCTTATACCGCATGAAAATTAATATTAATATTAATACAATTAAACGTAGGATTGTGTATATTATTCAACGCGTAATATTACCTTTCATAAACATGATTTTGAATGTAGAACATAATATATCATACACTTTGTTATCAATACTGGAAAATTAAATCAAACCTCAAAATTTGATATCATGACTTTTATTATAGAACCACAAATTATCAGTTCCAAATTTCAATCTTCAGTTATATCAATAATGGCGAGATTTGGCAGTACAATCTATTCCAAACCGACAGCCATATTAGAAGGACTACCGCGTCTCTCACAGTTCTATCAGCGTAAGATGTTTCAAGGGTGCTTGAGATGTAGTTCGGAGATCTTGTTAACTGGTTAGTTAACCCTCAAATGGGTTAATTGGTAGGAGTCTTTGGTGGCAGCTGTATGTGATGGTATGAATTGCGGTATCGTTGCAATGACTATGTTATAAAACAGTGATTTGGTGAAACGTAGGCTTTATTATTTTTATTAACGAGATAAGTTACATGTGGTGCGAGCTATGTGGGGTCATTGAACTGTTACAATTTTATTTTCTTATTGACATTCGTTTCTTAGAATCCATTGTTAAAATATTACAATAAATTGAATAAACTAATTGAAGCTAACGAGACCTAAACCTAATTTAATAGCGCTCGTAAAATATATCAAGTGATTATTCAATTTATTAAGCGGTTTTGTTGATTGATAGTAATAAGGTTTTCAAACTAAACTAATTGGTAGTGATGAATTAAGAATTTACAGCCACCAATAGTTCATAATCAGATATGTATTTCAATAAATATCAGCTTCAGATTTTTATAGAGTTGTCAAAGTGGTACTTAAGTTGTTACAATAATATTATGTAACAAAAATAACATACATGATTTTTTTATTCCTTAAAGCGAGAAATCAACATTTAAATTGTATAATACATTTTGATTTATTTTTTCCCCCATTTTTTATATTTACTTTTACATTTTTGTGGATTTGAATAAAAGCACCATTGTTTTTCGAAATCACCCATAGAATGCTAGATCCAGCAGCTCAATTAACAGATCGACGAGAGCCTATCCAAAAGGTCACAGGTTCGAGCGCTACACGTGTTGATTGATAATACGCTCTATATTTTAATTTATACACATTGGTTATTACGTATTGTTTAAGATGATGTTATGAATATATTTCTTTGCAACGGTACTGAAAATTTAAAAAATATTGTCTTTATTATATAAAGTTAAATAATAGTATATTCTTTTTTATCTTTTTAAAATTTATATTCACAAAATTGTGAAAAAAAAATGTATTTTTTTTTTAAAGTAAAAACAATAATAAGCAATCGCTTACAATTTTTATGTCAATGATTTATATTTTTTGTATATTTAATTAGAGTTTTAAAAAAATCCTTAATATATAAAAGTGTAAAATAAAGCTTTAATTTATACGAATATTAACTGAAAATATCTTCTGTTATATACAAATCTGAGGAAGTTAATATTTTAAGAGTAAATTATTAACTGCCCCAAAAGTTTTAGCAAATTCGTCGCAAATGAAGCATTAATTTGTGGAAATACATATCTAATAATAAACAAGTAATTAATATAAATGGCTTGCTCGCTTACTGAAACGTGTTACGAGTTACTAGAATTTTAAAAGAAATTTGAATTATCTTATTGAAAATGATTGTAATTATTCAAAGTATTTTATTCTGTTTTAAACCAGATATTGAACAAATGTTTTAAACTATAAACTTATCAGTTTACAACAAACAAGCTAAAATATAAGAGAATTTAATCCGTTAAAATATTTTTAAAAGTTCTTTAATAAAATTATTACACTAAAGCTTAGATAATAATATTAATATATATATATATATATATATATATATATATATATATATCTATATATATTATAATAGCAGATAAGTAAAATAATCGTATTGAAAAGCTATTTAACACTTTTTTTATTTCTCTTAAATCGTTTTTCATTTAATCAATTTTAATTTTAAACATATAGGAGTTCGTCAAAGAAAGTAGATGAGTCTGCAAATAATGAAATGATATGTGTTGGTAATAAACTTTTGCTGACTTATGATATATATTGATTTATTTCGAGTATATTAGTATAATTTTTGTTTATTTTTCTTAGTAACGGATCGAAAAGTTTTGGTACTAAAAAGTGCCGAGAAATGACAAGACTTGTGTCTTATACTGTATTTTGTATTAATAAAAAACACCTTACTAGTGGACAATTGCCTACGCGAAATATACTTATTTATTAACTAAACTTAAACAGATTTAGGTTCCAGTCTTGATTCAGTTCATTCATTCATTCATCTCACAGTTTGTGATTATTCGGCCGAATAATCACAAACTGTAAGATACTTGACAAATTTAATTTATTTGACCCTTAATAGACTAATTCTATGGTATTTTAATACCATTAATATATTTAAATTAATTAATTAACTTACTTTTAAAATTATTCAATAATGCTTACAATTTTAAAGACCACAAAATATAAATCTCTCCTTTCAAGGAAGGCTACATCTTATAGTACCTAATGATTTTTAAGGGAAGTTAGTGACTGTCCTTGGCTAGAGCTGAAACTGGAAAAATTAAAAAAAAAAAATTCAAATGATCAATCCGAGTGCATATGCTATCCAAATTTAAGGAAATCTTGAGAGCTATCTGCCCGGGTTATGAAAGTTATGGGTTTAAAAATTGTTTACAACTTCTGCCAGCTTTTTTTTTGCAACGTTGCACATGGGGAATGACTCCTTGGCTCACACGGCAAAACCCAAAACCGATATTTTTTCTTTTTGTTTCAACCTCGACTTTGGAATGGAAACACACCGCCTACTATTCCGCTCAATGCCGGACACTGTGTTCTGGCAAAATTACCCTACAACGAATAACAATCCCTACCGGAAAGTTATGAAATAGGGTAATTTAATCAATGTTATTCCCCAAAAGATGTAAGTTTACCCATTTAGCACTAAGAAATCCCATTTGTTGTATTGCTTTTCTTGGAAAGCGCTTTAAGTGTCTCGCCAAGTATGGGATTATTGGGTCTCGAAGGTACGAACCATGGTCAATTTCTTAGTCATCTGGCGAACATGACCAAGTTAATCGTGAAATTGGGTGTGATCAATAGTTAGTTGGTACTTCATGCTGAACCAGAAGCTACACATCTGCATATGAAATACTGCTCTCATCTCTGAGCTGGATCAACTCAGTATGGCGTATAGCTATCAGAGCTTTTTATTATGAATCCCCAAGATGTGAGACGAACTTCCTTCTAGAAGAGTTGATTCCAGATTGATACACAACATAAGAGGACTTTTAAAAAAGCTTTACTTTTGAAAGCATGCGTAAGTTCTAAATAAAAATTAATATATCCTTTAAAGCAATTTTACCAAGAAAATTGAGAGGTTATTTCGTTTAGTAACTTTACCTAAAATAAATATAAACGCGAATGTTTAATATAATATTTTATTTACTTAAGATCAAGATCAAAGCTCAATATTTAATTTAACAAACAACCACCAATCATGGATTCAATATTTCTATCTTCAGATGTAAAACAGTTATATCAATAATGCAGAGATTGGGCGGTATAATCTTTTCCAAATCGATAGGTATATTAGAAGGGTTACCGGACCTCTTACATTTCTATTAGTTTTAGATAAACCAAGGTGCTTGAGATGATATTTAGACATCTCTAACACTGGTAAGGTTCCCTCTTAATGGATTAATTGGTCTGAGTCTTCAGTGGCCATCTGCATCTGACGATCTAAATACCGTAACTTTAATAGTCAAAATATATACAGGATTATTTGTAATTAGTTGACCAGCTCTTTCAGGCAGCCTCTTTACGTCAATGCCAACAACATTTGTTCTATGAGTTTTTAAAATTATATTTTCTATTTATTTTATTTTCTATTTATTTTTATATATATTATTAAAAAAATATATTTTCAATTTTAAATTTTCCCATACAAAATTTATTTGTTGTCTCTGAACTGGCATTAACTGTGAGCGTCGGCGCTGAGCGTTGACCTTTTAAGTACTTCTTACGAAATACAGAGTAATAAATAAAAGAGGGAGCAAACATTTTTTTTGTTTCATTTTTTGTGTTGTTTATCAAAATTTGTAAAAAGGTATAGAACAAATGTTGTTGCGATGAATGTAGAGAGGCTGCTGCAAGAGCAGGTCAATTAATTAAAAATAACCCTGTATATAAAAAAAATGTTATGGACAGACGTCAGCCTATTACTTTTATTAACGAGACATGTTACATGTAGTCCGAGTTGTGTAGTTTGATTCACTGAACTGGTATAATTTTATTTTGTTATGTCATGTTTCTTAGAATATTATATAAAAAAAATATTGTTTTTCTTTCTTATAACATATTTATCTGACAGTCTGATATATGGAGATGAATTAGTTAGACAAGTACAGGAGTAACGAATATTAATGTTATTATTTTTATTTATTATTAAATGTATGAAATAACATGAGTATTACAATAAAGTGGATAAACTGATAAAAGCTAACGATGTCTAAACCAAACTTAATAGTGCTCGTAAAATAGATTGAGTAATTATTCAATTTATTACGCGGCTTCGTTGATATTAAATTATGAGGTTTGAAAATAAACTTTTTGGTAATATTGAATTTAATAGAGGTATTGATACCGTCCCGTTGGTCGAGTGGTTAGAGCAGACGCTTAACATATAGCGGCTTAAAGTGTCTCGGGTTCGATTCTGATACAATTTTTTATACTATTTTTTATATTTATTAATGCGATAGAGCGTGAAATTGAGTTTGTAATTCCTTAATATATCTTTGTTGAAAAAAAAAATCAATTTTCGTATTTCAAATAATAATATTGTGTTCAGCGTGCAATTCTGGTGAAAAATGAGCACCCCGTGGGTTTAAATTAAACCCATATAATTTTCACAATAAAACTTAATTCATCAATTTGGTTTTCATTCATATAATTCTTCAATTTGGTTTGCGACATGGTAGCAATTGGCATACGATATCCCAGATGGTAGCTTCGAATCCTACCCATAACGCTTGATTTTACATTGACTTTTTATTTATATTTTTACCGACATGGCTAATTTCTGAGGGTAGTTTTATAAAATTTAGCTGAATATCGATGTATAATAATAGTTATGTATTTAATAAAAGGCAAATTATTACATAGCTACAAAAGCTGCAAGACGAGCTGGTATTAATCACTTTTATTGCTATTTGATTTATTAATATAATGAGATAATACTTCCATTAATAAATCCACACGACTAGGGAATCCAGAGCTCTAGAACGTATGTAAGCTGAAATAAGCTGGTAGACATTCGGTTGGTATTTAATAAAAGGTCTATCATTAATGTAACAATAAGTTCATAAAGTATAAACTTATTCCGAGCCTAGCAGATTATGTAGTTTGATAAATTATTGTCTAGTTCTTTTGATAACATATGATAATATTGTCATTATCATCTAATGGAATGATATCATTATCTGTAAACTATAATTCATATTTAATGAATTGTCAATTATTTTTGATATTCCATAAAACAAATATTTATAGTTACATAATAAATGGTTTGGGCCGACAATAAATCCTAACCATTCAATTCCTGCGTTCACGTTATAGAAAAATATATACACACTATTTCCCCAATAGCGTTTTATTTAATAAAATATTTATTATTATTTGCACACAACGTGGGTCTGACATTTCCTTTCAGAGTGTCAATAACGAAATTGTACCTACATGTTACATCTGACAGTTTGCCTTTGTATTAAAAAATAAACAAAATTTTAGTGGAGTAATATTATATCATTATGAAAAAAATGTTTAATCTATCTTTATTGAACTGCTATGGAAACTTTTTATAAATAGGCAAAGTAGGAGTTCAGGCACTTTAGTTTTTAAGCACATTCGTATAAATATAAGCCGCATTTTATAAAGATGTGATACATATAACATACATACATACAACATAAACTTTTACCATAAGAAAAATAATATGTTATACCAGAATCATAGAACAAGTGATAACCCTATAGAATATTTGACAACAAAATTAAGCTCAAAGCTATCGGCATGATTTCTTCAAGTTTGTGTATGAGCTTAAATATGTAAATAATAAAAGAGAGAGATGCACAGACACGCAGCTTGTTATATAAGATGAGGAGAAAGAATTTTGAACCAGTAAGAGTAATCAGTAGATTATAATAACAATAATAATAATATCAGGACAAATTACACACATTGTTCTAACCTCCAAGTAAGCAAATTATTTTCTTGTGTTAAGGATGTCAGACAACGATACAAATACATAGATATACACATATAAATACTAAGAATATATTTAATAAACGACCAAACCCAGAAACACAGACATCTATGCTCATCACATAAATACCTGTCTC